>OX377201.1:30168210-30195962 GCA_947396885.1 Heligmosomoides polygyrus polygyrus | reverse complement strand
CAGCAGTTTATTATAGTGAACCCCTCCCTCCTAGAATTGATCCAAGCAATGCCATAAAGCAATGTTAAAGGACTAATCCCTATAAATGGCCCAGCCATGCGTGGCTATTTCGCGATTTTTCCTCGACAGATCAAATTTAGAGAGGGTTTACTAGTGCTACGATCGGCGGCCCCGCAGGCAGAGGCAAGCCCTGCACACGAAGCCCCTCTCGCCCCGCGGAACACCCGAGGATCGCCAAGGGACACCCGAACCCGCGGGAGACGAGGCCTTAGGTTCCTAGCCCTGGTCGCGTATTGACCGTATTGACACGTATTGGTAGTAACTCCAACGAGGACTCACATTCCTCACCGTCCTCTGGCTCGCCCCTCCAGCCGTCTCCTCCTTGCGGACAAGGGAGGAACCCGGGACCCCTGGAGGGCGAGGCACAAACCCCGACGACAAGATGACACAGAGAAGACTGGCCAAGAAAAAGGCAACGAGACATGCCGATAGGGACTCACCCTCCTCCGTCCTCACAGCACACCGAGCAGTTGTAACAGTTTATCGCGAATACGAACAAAGTGCAGACAGATACTAGTGAATAGAAGCAGGCAGTAGAAAATCCTCCGGGGTCGACAGGCTGGTTTAGTTTCCGAGACCGCGAGGGTGAGCGCAGTGCTCACCAGACCTGGCGGCCTCTCTCCAGGTGCCACTTCCGTATTGAGTCCGTAGAGGGGAGCAGAGTCGAGGCCTCACGGCGGCCATCCGGCATGGTGGATTCGACGACCCGTGCTCCCGCGACGAGGTCTGCCGACCGACGGACGAGGTCGGCAGACCTCGTCGCGGGAGCACGGGACGTCGAATGCGGCCGCACGCCCGTCGAGAGGAGGCGGAGCGCGCCGATCGATGGTGCTGAGTCACCTGTTTTCCCATGCTCCCAGGCCGATCGATGGCGCCTCATCGGCAAGACGCCGTGAGAAACAGCGCGCCCGGACCAGCCACGGACCGAGGAGCGATCGCGGTGGCGACAATTAAAGAGTACATTTTAGAGATCTGTCTCCACAAAAAGCTTCCTATTATGCTTCCATACAGCTCATAAAATTATCATCCCATAGGGCGCTATTTAATTCATTCTTATTTCTTTCATAACGCTTTATTTTCACCAGGTGCCTTCATTAGGTGAGGTAAGCGTACCCGACGGATCGCCAAAATTCACCTTGACTGACCTTTTATGAACATATCTAGGTTCAAGATAGACAAAGAGAAAGACACGTACATCTTTGTGTATAAAATTTCCAGGAAGATCGTTTTTATTTACAATGCTATCAAGAGAAGAAGAGATAGTTTCAGTAATCCCTACAAATTCTAATTCCGATCCACTTGTAATACCTCCTACCAGCCAAGCGATTCTAACTGTGCGACCTCGGTTGTACTTTTTTCGTAATGATAGATTAGGTTAGTTGAAGCGCTAAGATCGGTTATCAAATTTTCTAGGATTGATTTAAGTGATTATCCTTAGGCTCCAAGTGGTTGGTAACGAAGTTTTAAGCCCTCATAATGATGTTTTGTGGTGGTCAACATTTCCGCGCCAGGCTGGACTCAAACCGCGCCTCCTGTTGACCGGGCGAAAAAGCGCTACGCTATTGCACCACCGGCGCTGCATTATCGAACGCATATACAGTTTTGGTATCAACAAATCATCGTTATAAAAACTTACAACCTCATTATCAGAAACATGAGAAAGTAGAAATCTAGCGAATGTTTTACTAGTTCTATTCGTTCAAATATTATAGTTTAAGTACCAAAAGTTTCTAAAGAAGAGGTGGAATTGGGTTGTATACTTGTCGCCTTTGTTAAATGCTTGCATCCAATTTTGTCATCGTTGTCAGACAGCGAAGTGCCACCCCTCCACCAGGTTTTGACTTGAAAGATGCTTAATTTTTTCCTTCAGAACTGTCCAGTCTCCCTATTATAGCTCTCTGTTTGGTTCGAAAAATGTCCACTTTCATTCGAAGAGTGTCTAATTTGGATGAAAAAGTGAAATTTGCGTAAAAATTGTTAAGTATGCATTGGAAGGCATACAATTTAGTTTGAAAAGTAACATGAGAATCGTATACACACAATTACCTTATGTTGTTCTAACCCTTATGTGAAAAGCTTCATGCAATTCGGTGTGTATAACAACTGTCATTTGCACGCTAGCTTACAACATGACTCCCTTCAAACTTTTATTTTCTGGATTATAGGTAGGCTACAGTTTCTTCAATTTTACAGTGAATATGGAGACATTTCGCTTTTCCATAATATGGTTTTTTGCAATCGAAATAGTCGTTCGGAAAATACTGTTTATTTCTTGATATTTCCATATTTTTGTGAGAACTGCAATATCATCCTAATTTATTTCTTGCTGAGTAAAAGATGCCATTCATGTGACTGCTGCCGCTCCTTCATCCTGCCTCAACTCGGTCCTGCTATGTCTTGAATTTCTTGAAATGAACTTCCTTGCACCATAGAATTGTTTTCGTATATAGGCCACCCAACTTATGTACAAATGGTGAAGAAGGTATGTTAAATTTTCTTGAGAGCCCTTGTGATTCAGAAAACCACTTAGTCATTCTTGGGAATTTTAATTTCTGACTTTTGACAGAACAAAAAATTCGGCTGCGAATAAATTCTTAGAACTCTTTGTAACCAAATTTGTAGATAATTGTTTGTGCAGGTTTAAGTCAACCAGTCACAGAACTCACACAACTTATTTCAATTCTGCTGACGGGTGGAGTGAATTTGAAGGTTACATTTCCGTGGCTACCCTTTGAAGGAGATTGTGTGATATGGTTCGTATTGACTTGTAGAACCATGAGGCAGTGGAAGTCAAAAAGCTGAGAAATGTGAAGCATGTAAAACATTCAAGACATACTATTAATCTCTAGGGCCAAAAGATCGATCAATAAATCCGCTGTCCTGGTTCGAATAAGGAAATCTGTGATAAATTTGACTACCATTTGAAGGGGTTTCTGGATTATAGGGAAGAAAGCCGCAGCGAACTAAACATCAGCATTCGGTTTCGAAAATTTCAAAACATTTACCACCTCGTGGAAGCTAAACATCACTTTGGAAAAGCATTAGGTTACAGCAAATGTTCTCACCGTTTTCGATACCTAAAATTTTATTGATTTTCTACGATCAAGAAGCGCATTAAGAAACAGAATAACGAGCAACATGTTTTATCGCTTGTCCCCACTCCGCGCTTGCCACTTTGCAGACTTCTTAAGTCAGCAGTGTGGAACGCTTCTGGCTTTGGCTCGACCTGTTCTATTCGCTCTTACATGTTCAACATGCGATCCGTATCATACTCACCAGTGAACGATTTTCCTTGTCTAGCTTGGAGAGCAGCAGGAAGAGAGTGTAGTCTGCTGGCACAAGGTCTCGGTTGTACGGCTGTTGGGGCATCACTTTCCATCCAAAGTCGAGCAGGTTCGGCAAACTATTGCAACGTTTGTTTGTTGTCATTGATGTGCAAGCATCAGATCGTACTGTTATTCGGAATGTTCCGTTCGATTTTAGCTACACCCTATTCAGCTACAAACAACAGAGGCCCTTGGTGAGGATTTCGTTGCATCTCTTGCGTTTGATATTGACGCACAGGCACCACTTCTCATCTTGTAACGATAGACGCCATGAGGGCAACTGGTTAGCCACCTCCGTTCATGGCCGACGATCGAGTTCCGTCAAGTCGTGGGGGACCCACTGCGCCAACATTTTCACCTCACCTTGTCGCCACAGATGATCGGCGACGGTTGTAAAGTGTATTCCTAGGCTTTCTTCGTGTTCACCTGTTGCTTGTCGTGGGTCTTACTCCACTAACCGTTGTAGTCAGTCACTGTTGGCTTCGAATGGAGGTCCTAATCAAGAATTACCTTTGATGTGGGAGCCTTTGTTAAAAAAGCGAGCAATCCAATTTTATGTTGTTTTTATGTTCGGACACTACACATTCCCAGAATGCAGTGTTAATGCGAATTCTTTTCCTCTTTCTCTCTCGAGACCTCTTTGATGTTCGGCATTGGCTCGTGAATTATTTAAAATGATCTAACTGTACTAACTCAATCTAGAATTCTGAAAGCACTTTTAGGTCGTTTTTGCAGGTGTTGAAAATCAACCTTCTCTCCATAAAAACACGTTTTTCAGCCTAGGTAAAAACTATCAACGTACGCTATATGCTGGACCATCACTGCAATATTGACCCTTTTCATATCACCTTCACAAACTTTCCACTAATTTTGCAGCTGCTGGCAGGTTACTGTACGTCTCTTGGTTTTTCCATGTTGTCACAAATGTTCCGTAGGACTTCTGCGAGATCTAAAAAATTCATCTGAACAGTGGCCTACACCTCGTTTGAGCCTACTTTGTACAATTTTCGATTTGTGAAAGTAACTACACCTTCCTTCTAAAATCTTAATTTTTCTTCTGCAACAACGGCAACACAGTGTTTAAACTCTGATATGCTATTTTGTTCTTTTACTTATAAAAATGGTATTGAGCTTATTTTAAATGCAGAAACCATCATTGCTTCAGTATGCTTTAAGAAGAGATCTCTCCATCGATCTAGGTGGACTTTCACTCCATTGATAACAAAAGTATTATCTTTGCTTGGAGTTACCCACTGATCAACGTTAGAACAATTTCTTGATTCATAAATTATATTACAATATCAGACATAGTTTGCGTTGCAGCTTTACGTAAGCACCATTTTCATTATCAATCAAATGAAAACCGCAGAGGAGTGCATGGAGATATCTATTTTTGTAAGGAAATAAAAAAGCTGGTTTCTCACTAAATGAAATAAGGTTTAAAAGATTTTTCCACTCTAAAAAGTAGGCAAAAACGCCTATGACAAGAAACGTAGGTCTTTTTTAGATATTGTAGTGATGTTGGTGCAATCCTAGTTGGTGGTGGCCACTCTTAAGCGATTTCATAAGAACTGAATGTGTTCAGTATTGAAGCATATTAAACCTATCACTCCTTAGAAAACAACTGCACTAACGAAACCAGGATAAATAACACTAGGAACTTGAGAGTATATATTTGCAAGCTTGGTCGGAATGTTTTCAATTGGTTGGGACGTGGAGTAAATTGTCTAGTCAGTGTCCAAAACGTTGGTTGACGGTCTCTTGCCCCAATTTTATTTTATTTTACAGATGTTATCTGTTTTAGCCCCTTGAAATTTATTCTCAAAAAATAATAAAAGGGTCCTCCCTTACTAGATTTGAACTAGGAGTGACTCTTTTTAGGTTCCCCTCTCCTGGCTTGCAACTGTGTTTAACCATGTTGGAGAATTGTGTTTATTTTACACATTTTGTCTATTTCTACATTTCTACATGTTGTTGCCCATCTACTGTGTTTCGTTATATCAGAAAATCGTTTAAGAAAGGCCACCACCAACTAGGATTGCACCACGATGTTCGAGCACACATGTAGAAATCAAAATACATGAAAGTTTTTATTTAGGCAGAAAACTGATTTTTGTTGGGAGATAATCGATTTTTAACACCTGTAAAAACGGCGTAAATGCGCTTCCAGAGTTTTAAGTTGAAGTGGTGAGATTAAGTAATTTAAAAAATCCACGAGACAAGGCCGAACACGAGACAGATCTCAAAAGATCGATCGGTGTTGCTTTTATTGCTCCAATGGGGCGATGCACTGCCACTAGGTATTGCACCGAGGTGTGAACCGAGTAGAGGTCATCCGCAACTGGGTTGCCCAACACAGGGCTCGCGTTAAGTCCAACTCCCGCTATCAGAACCGACTGATGGTGAGTGTAGAAAGGTTAAAATATCGACTAACTCCCATCTGAGCCATATCATATCGCCGAAAGGCTGTTGGCCCGCACAAAATGACTCACTAAACCATTTTCTCTTTCAAGAACAACCGAAGTGTAAGCTGAAGAAAACGAGAGAAAATACCAAATTTGGATAGCAGTAAAGACCACAAAATAATCGCTTCGTAGAAAGCCAGTCTTGCATGTTGCTAGTATTGGAATACTGAAGATACTGCGGTCAAACGAAAAATGTTGGAGGTCTTTTATTGCTTTATTGTATAGCAAGTCTCCATCACGCCTATCGGCGTGCCTCGCACTTGCGCGCTTCGCGCGATGTTGCAGTATCCCTAATCTAAGGACAATCACATCGAGCTAGTTGCTCTACTTGTACAGCTTTCATTCCTACCTAGGAGTGCAAAAGGCTCGCAGTAGGTACAGTATGTAGTATGATAGGGCGATCACTACTGGTCCTCCCTTAGTGAAACGGTCCCCTATTACTGGTACTTGTCCCCCTCAATGATCCACTCTTAGCGGACGACGTCTTCGGCATGTCTACCTGAATCCTCAAACACGCTGAACGAAGTCTTTGGTACGTCCTTTGACTCCAAGGAACGTCATGCGACGTATTCCGCACGTCTTCTAAATCCCCTGGCACGTAGAGGACCTCTGGGTATTTTCCGCTTCTTTTGCTCCCCGTTACTTGGTCAGTATCGATTGATGGTAATCGATACTTCAAAAACGATTTTCAGATTCGTGTTGACCGACCTCGATTGCCCCAGGGCCGCAGTTCCCAGGCACGGAGAAGACGTCTGGGTATTTTCGCTATTTTCGTGTCATAACTCCCCCGCCCCCCATTTTCCCCCCGATTTTTTCTCCCATTTTCCACATCAATTCCCCCACCCCCGCTAATATCTGCGGCGCCGCCGATCGATAGGGTGACTCATCGCTTAGCGCGTTATTTGTAGAGAGTATGATACATCCTACAACGAATCGAATGTGGAAAATCTTTTGCGGCAGACGAAAAACTGCTCACAAAATACGGGTACAGCTGTCATGGTGGTTTCGGACACGGATCACGTAACGCTGATGGTGAGCGCATTCTTGATTATGAATGGCACACCGTTAGCGATAAGATGGGGGAGAGTTCGTCGTTATACCGCAATTCTTAGATCGAGCTATAACCGAATCCCACCAGAGCGACACCTCCGATGGTATGACAAATACCATACGGAGGTGTCGCTCTGGTGGAGTTCGGTTATTGCTCGATCTAAGAATTGCGGTATAACGACGAACTCTCCCCCCCCCCCCCCTTATCGCTAACGGTGTGCCATTCATAATAACTACAAGAAACTACAAGAATTCAAAGCCTTGAAACATGAATGCTACGAACGCAATAAACAGTTAGGCGATCGGGTATGGGTAGTTTACCGCGGTGAACTGAAACGCACAGACGAGTTTCCTAGACCGTGCAATTCGGGAAATGACCGACCCACCTCAATCAATCACCAAACATCGGGAAACGGCCGACACTCCTCAATGAATCCGCTAACATGAAATGCTATCTTTTCAATGCACGCAGCCTCACAAATAAGACACATCATTTGAAATTCTTTCTTCAATGTTACGAACCAGATCTTCTTTTTGTGACAGAAACATGGCTATCCTCGAAGGTGGACAACCCGGAATTAATTGGACATTTACCATACAAAATTTTCCGTGCAGACCGCACAGATCGTAAGGGTGGAGGAGTATGTTGTTTTACTAAAGATTACATCAACGTATTCCCCATTGCTTCTCCTTCCAGTCTTCACTCAGACATCCTATGCATTGAAGTGATAGATTCCACGAGTCTTCTAAATTTTACTGTAATTTTGATATACAGACCGCCCTGCTCAAGCACTATTGATGACGAAGATCTCATCAACTACCTAAGTTATGTATGCTCTTCGCATAACCACGTTATGATCTTAGGTGATTTTAATCTTGACATTAACTGGAAATCTCTCAAAGCATTCACTCCAAGTTCAAAAAAATTTCTAGGCTTTTTTCTTAATTGCAATCTAAAACAAAACGTTTGTGAACCCACCCGTGGCGAATCTGCACTTGATATCATTCTTACATCCTGGGCTAGTGTACAAAATGTTTCAACGTCTGCACCCTTCGCATCTTCTGATCACAACATTGTTAATTTTGAAATTGAATCTGTCTTGCCAATTCCGTTTAAGATACCTTTACCAAATTTTGCTCAAGCAGACTACATCGCGCTATCATCCTACTTCTCCTCAATAAATTGGTGGAACGTATTTCAAAACTATACATCTGTTGAAGATATGTACAAACGATTTTGCCTAATAGCGTACCGTGGTTTTCAAATGTATGTAGCCTTTCACTCCATGGAAGCGCCAAAACAAAAATACCCCAAACATATCACAAATCTCATCGTGCAGAAATGCCGATTATTTCGAACCCTCCCAGATTCAATGTCTCAACCTCAATATAAGAGAGTCTGCTCAAGATTGGATAGTCACTTAAAAAAGTTTCTAGCAAATAAAGAAAGACCCATGACCAGGAAACCAGATAATAAACGTCTATTCAACTGGATCAGCCGTACACTTAAAGGAGTAGGCAACCTTCCAGTGCTTCATGATGATGCTGGAAACAAATATGTTGAAGATACTGAGAAGGCTAATGCCCTAGCCAAATTTTTTGCCTCCGTTTTCTCACCCGATAGACAAAATCGCGATGGCAATTTTTCTATTTCATCCCAGTCTTCCAGAAATTTTGATGAAATTAGGATTTCTCCTGAGGAAGTGTTAAAAGTACTGAAAAAGCTAAAGTGTTCCTGTTCCTTCATTTATGATGGCATACCTCAAATTGTGTATAGGAAGTGTGCCTTAGCGTTATATAAACCTCTTGCAATGATCCTTAATGCGTCCTTACTGTTTAGTGAAGTTCCTTCACTTTGGAAAGAAGCCATTATTACTGCCATTCCAAAAAAAGAGAACTCCTCTCTTTTAACTAATTTTCGTCCAATTAGCATTAGCGCACCACCGATCAAAGTTTTAGAGAAAATCGTAAGGGATAAATTAATCTCATGGCTTAATAAGTATAATCTGATACCTCTTGAACAGCATGGCTTTACTATTGGAGCATCAACTACTACCCAAATGGTTGATTGTGTTTATGACTGACACACTGCCCTAAACAAAGGATATTCCGTAGACGTCATTTACTTTGATTTTTCTAAAGCATTTGACAAAGTATGTCATTCGAAACTACTTTCCAAATTGAAGGACATGGGTATAGGAGGTCCATTATTGAACTGGCTCACTTCGTATCTACAAAACAGAAAAATGACAGTGAAAGTAGGAAACTCCTTCTCCGAACGTTATGACTGCACCAGTGGAGTACCACAAGGTGATGCTCTTTCCCCTTTACTCTTTCTCATTTACACCAGTGACTTGCCAGCAAAGCTGATAACTCACCCCTTAGTAAAAGTACAGATGTTTGCAGATGACGTGAAAATATATGGAACTTACAACAATTTAAATCAGTTAGAATCTATAGTGCTTTAATAAAATCTATATCAAAAATGATGGAGTGGGCTTCAGCATGGGAAATTCCAATCAACCTTTCAAAAACGGCTACCTTTCATATGGGGAACTTACCCATGATGGAATATAAAATCAACAATAATGTTTTGGATATAGACAGTACTCCACGCGATCTTGGCCTTCATCTCGATACAGGACTACGATTTGATAATCACATCGACATCACCGTGCGTAAGGCCTTTTCAGTCATGTTTTCTATCTTAAGAAATACATACACCAATGATCCCGCAGTACTACTGAAGCTTTATAAGACCTATGTGATCCCAATTATAGAATATGGCTCTCAAATATGGAGTCCCCATACTAAAAGCAGACAAATAAAACTAGAAAAAATACATCGAAGTTTCACTCGAATCTTAATGTTTAAATGTTTTCCAAGTGCAGATTACCCACGGAGCATGCCCAACTACAAGGAACGGCTAAGATTATTCAACCTTTGTAGTCTTCTACATCGATGAGTGGGTAACGATCTAACATTTTGTTTTAAAATATTGAAGGGAGAGCTTAAACTGAAAGCTAGTAAATATTGGATTTTCAGACCCAGTCGAGGCCGTATAAGTACGCTATCACTGCACTGTGAAAGAATTCATATTAGACACGGAAATGGGCTATTGAACTCACTGTTCTTTCGAACAGCGAGATGGCTTCAATTAATTCCACGCAATATTATAGAGGCACCTAATGTTCCGACATTTAAAAAGAGACTTTAAAAAATAGATCTGCTATCAACTCTTAACATTCCAGATCAATTGTAAACACTATCTGCGCAGATCAATGAAGAGATCTTGATTATCCCGACATATGAAGCATGGCGTTCGCTCTTTATTTGTGCTGCTACACGAAGAAAACAAGAAATCATTGGAAGAAAAAGACAGGCTACAATAACTATACCGTCTCTAACTCAATACCGGAAACGGACTACCTTACTATTATTACATAACGCTAGTATCCTATTATAAGGATAAATAATAATAATAATTCTTCAGACTTTGCT
Source organism: Heligmosomoides polygyrus polygyrus (assembly GCA_947396885.1). Taxonomy (NCBI): domain Eukaryota; kingdom Metazoa; phylum Nematoda; class Chromadorea; order Rhabditida; family Heligmosomidae; genus Heligmosomoides; species Heligmosomoides polygyrus. The sequence continues at coordinate 30,185,560 of OX377201.1, read as the reverse complement.
CTATTACACACATGGGCTCCGATATTTATATCGACAGTGTTCAATTATTCTCGCGGACTACAATGACGACACTATATATATATCCATGTTGCTCGACTGTTTTCGCGATTACAACGACTATACTGCCTATATATCTACATATCTATATCTACATATATATATATCACTTATAGCGCACAAATATGTGCATTGTAATAAATAAATAAATAATCAAGAATGCGCTCACCATCGGCGTTACGTGATCCGTGTCCGAAACCACCATGACAGCTGTACCCGTCTTATGTTGCGCCCACCTGCCCATTAAGGTCACCAACGATAACGATGACATCTTTCGACGGTACCCCTGCTGTCTTCTCATCAAACACGCTCCAAAACTCATCCTTTGATTGGAGCAGCAAGTCTGTGGAGCATACGCAGAGAAGAAGTGATAGAGTCGCTCCTTATCGGCGACAACGATCTTTATCGATCGTTAAAGCGTTCGATACTTACAATGGAGTCACAAAGTCATTCGGAGACGATTATTCCGACACCGCTGGTGATCTTGGGACCTCTACTTAGCACGGGTTCATGTCACTTGACTTGCAGCAGGACCACCTCGTCGTCTCCTGCACCGCACAGAAACCAACTCTTCTTCGCTCCAGCGCTTCAACCAACTCGCTCGAGCGGCCCGTCAACATACCATCCTTCAGCGAAGCCACGCGGGTCCTGCTTACGTTAGGGACTTTCGGACTAACCCAGTTGCCCTACCATACCGTCCTTGCATCATAGGCACTCGCATACTTTCCACAATCGCCGGGCTCTGCAAGAGGGCGTCGGCTCCTGCGGTCGTCGTAGCACAATCTCGAACAACATGACTCATCGTACACCATGTGATGTGACATGGGTCTTCGTTTCGTAGGCCGACCAGTCACAAGGGACTGTCGCTGGAATCGAAAGTCCGTGCTTATTTTAGCTCACAGAACGAGCAGTTTCCAGTGGCACCATGTGGATAAACGGATATCGCCACTAAAATAATAAATGGATTCAAGGATACAAAAGTTTTTCTACTACAGTTGCGGCGCACTGATATTCTATAATAATATCGCACATGAGTTTTTCACTTCAATAACCGTGGAACCACGATCGGGGGTTGCCCTCTATGCAGCACACATGTGGCTGGCGTGTGCAGTCAGACTACACCACCACATCTGCTTTCACGACGATGGACTTTCGACCCCAACGCATGGTTCCGAGTAGATGAACAAGTTCGATCTCACATTCATGATTTCATAGAAGGCTGACAAGAAATAACTTTCTAAGCAACTGATGAACTACCAATAAGTAAGGGCGCTGTGGACGCGTTCACTGTTTCACCCCTGCCATTCTGGAGGATACGAACTCGCTTGCTCCGAAAAGATAGTGCAGAGTACTTTATGAATATTGGACATCAGCTGTTTAGACGGTTGAGCTTGGAAAACACTCCTTCATTACCAGTTTCGCAGTCGGATCGTGAACTATATCCGCATGTGAGGGAGTGAGGAGTGATTAAGACCCAGGAGCGCAGAAAGCAGCAGTGTAAGAGAAGGGCAAGTAGAATACGTGTGCTTGACGTATAGATTATTGATTATTGATTCTGAAGGATATAGAAGACACTAATTGCGAGGATTACCGCACGCGATCGGTTCCAAATTTTTTGATAGATTAGATGACTATGGGTGCAGATTGATCAACGACTTCCCAGGTAGTTGCCCTTTCTGGGAAACCCCACTTCTGCCCTTTGCTTGTCATTTGTTTCAGATACGTTTTCTTTTTTGTTTCTCTTCAGCACAGGGTAGGGCATGCTGGTATGCTTGTTCAGAACATCTCAGCTGCTTAAACTAGCTTAGCTTCAGTTGCCAGTTTAAAGCTGCGGAAGATAGCAGTTAGAGTTGCTTGCGCTCTTACTCGCCAAGATTTGAGTCTTGGACATTCTCAATAGAAAGCGAAACGTGTTGCTGCGAGGAATTACTAAAGTCAAGGATGTGATCGACTGTGCCATGGTAAGAAAATGGACATATTGCTGGGAGATCTCTAAACTGTTGATAATAAGTGGCCTCGTCAGATTATGGAGTGGTGACCGCCGTTCAAGCGAGCAGTGGGGCGACCAAAATCTAGATGACGAGATGTATTCCAGAAAGCCTTTAACAGCCTTTAACATGCAATGGGCAAGAAGAAGCAAGAATGAAAACGAAACGCGAATGGATCGATCTAATGAGGTGCCGCATATTGTAAAATATTGAAACGCATATAAACAAACAAATAAATAAAAAGAAATAAAAGATCTGGATTCAACTTGCTGCAACTATCATAGTAACATTAGACACTACTTAATTTGGTTGACTTTGATCTCACCACATACTAAATCCAATTACTCCCAAGGTTCACTCTCAGGACGTTCTTTATCACGATCGCAGTTATCCTTCCTCATCCAAGCCGCGAGTGATCATCGCACGCGCGCATCTGCCGCAATATTTGAGCTAATGAATTGATATCCGCGTGGTCGTTCTCACGCATCTTTGCGACAGAGCGCGAAATCTTCGCTGCTTAGCCCTGCGCGCTCATGTGGAGTCCGGGGCTGGATTCTGGCTAGGGAATGGACTCCAGGTTGTAGTGCATCCAAGCTGCTCGAGCGAGAACTGCTCCTGGATTTTCCTGTAGCGGCAGTGGAAGAGCAGCCGCGATCCGCCACCGGCTCTCTTCCATATCGAGTGACCGTGGTGTCGGTGGATATCAAAAATTGGTACGTCGACACGACGCGGCTTGGCGGAGGAAGAAGGCCCGCCACCCTTTATCACTAACCACACTCTCTCCTGCAAGTATTTGTTGACACTGAGTTAGCTGAGAAAGGCTCCTTTCACTTCTGATAAAATAGCTAAAGAGCAGCCTCTTTAATACGCCCCCAAAAACGCAGTTTTTCGTCTGCTGCAAAAGATTTTCCACATTCGATTCGTTGTAGGATGTATCATACTCTCTACAAATAACGCGCTAAGCGATGAGTCATCCTATCGCTCTGGTGGAGTTCGGTTATAGCTCGATCTAAGAATTGCGGTATAACGACGAACTCTCCCCCACCTTATCTTTAAAGGTGTGCCATTCATAATCAAGAATGCGCTCACCATCGGCGTTACGTGATCCGTGTCCGAAACCACCATGACAGCTGTACCCGTCTTTTGTGAGCAGTTTTTCGTCTGCCGCAAAAGATTTTCCACATTCGATTCGTTGTAGGATGTATCATACTCTCTACAAATAACGCGCTAAGCGATGAGTCATCCTATCGCTCTGGTGGGATTCGGTTATAGCTCGATCTAAGAATTGCGGTATAACGACGAACTCTCCCCCACCTTATCGCTAACGGTGTGCCATTCATAATCAAGAATGCGCTCACCATCAGCGTTACGTGATCCGTGTCCGAAACCACCATGACAGCTGTACCCGTATTTTGTGAGCAGTTTTTCGTCTGCCGCAAAAGATTTTCCACATTCGATTCGTTGTAGGATGTATCATACTCTCTACAAATAACGCGCTAAGCGATGAGTCACCCTATCGATCGGCGGCGCCGCAGATATTAGCGGGGGTGGGGGAATTGATGTGGAAAATGGGAGAAAAAATCGGGGGGAAAATGGGGGGCGGGGGAGTTATGACACGAAAATAGCGAAAATACCCAGACGTCTTCTCCGTGCCTGGGAACTGCGGCCCTGGGGCAATCGAGGTCGGTCAACACGAATCTGAAAATCGTTTTTGAAGTATCGATTACCATCAATCGATACTGACCAAGTAACGGGGAGCAAAAGAAGCGGAAAATACCCAGAGGTCCTCTACGTGCCAGGGGATTTAGAAGACGTGCGGAATACGTCGCATGACGTTCCTTGGAGTCAAAGGACGTACCAAAGACTTCGTTCAGCGTGTTTGAGGATTCAGGTAGACATGCCGAAGACGTCGTCCGCTAAGAGTGGATCATTGAGGGGGACAAGTACCAGTAATAGGGGACCGTTTCACTAAGGGAGGACCAGTAGTGATCGCCCTATCATACTACATACTGTACCTACTGCGAGCCTTTTGCACTCCTAGGTAGGAATGAAAGCTGTACAAGTAGAGCAACTAGCTCGATGTGATTGTCCTTAGATTAGGGATACTGCAACATCGCGCGAAGCGCGCAAGTGCGAGGCACGCCGATAGGCGTGATGGAGACTTGCTATACAATAAAGCAATAAAAGACCTCCAACATTTTTCGTTTGACCGCAGTATCTTCAGTATTCCAATACTAGCAACATGCAAGACTGGCTTTCTACGAAGCGATTATTTTGTGGTCTTTACTGCTATCCAAATTTGGTATTTTCTCTCGTTTTCTTCAGCTTACACTTCGGTTGTTCTTGAAAGAGAAAATGGTTTAGTGAGTCATTTTGTGCGGGCCAACAGCCTTTCGGCGATATGATATGGCTCAGATGGGAGTTAGTCGATATTTTAACCTTTCTACACTCACCATCAGTCGGTTCTGATAGCGGGAGTTGGACTTAACGCGAGCCCTGTGTTGGGCAACCCAGTTGCGGATGACCTCTACTCGGTTCACACCTCGGTGCAATACCTAGTGGCAGTGCATCGCCCCATTGGAGCAATAAAAGCAACACCGATCGATCTTTTGAGATCTGTCTCGTGTTCGGCCTTGTCTCGTGGATTTTTTAAATTACTTAATCTCACCACTTCAACTTAAAACTCTGGAAGCGCATTTACGCCGTTTTTACAGGTGTTAAAAATCGATTATCTCCCAACAAAAATCAGTTTTCTGCCTAAATAAAAACTTTCATGTATTTTGATTTCTACATGTGTGCTCGAACATCGTGGTGCAATCCTAGTTGGTGGTGGCCTTTCTTAAACGATTTTCTGATATAACGAAACACAGTAGATGGGCAACAACATGTAGAAATGTAGAAATAGACAAAATGTGTAAAATAAACACAATTCTCCAACATGGTTAAACACAGTTGCAAGCCAGGAGAGGGGAACCTAAAAAGAGTCACTCCTAGTTCAAATCTAGTAAGGGAGGACCCTTTTATTATTTTTTGAGAATAAATTTCAAGGGGCTAAAACAGATAACATCTGTAAAATAAAATAAAATTGGGGCAAGAGACCGTCAACCAACGTTTTGGACACTGACTAGACAATTTACTCCACGTCCCAACCAATTGAAAACATTCCGACCAAGCTTGCAAATATATACTCTCAAGTTCCTAGTGTTATTTATCCTGGTTTCGTTAGTGCAGTTGTTTTCTAAGGAGTGATAGGTTTAATATGCTTCAATACTGAACACATTCAGTTCTTATGAAATCGCTTAAGAGTGGCCACCACCAACTAGGATTGCACCAACATCACTACAATATCTAAAAAAGACCTACGTTTCTTGTCATAGGCGTTTTTGCCTACTTTTTAGAGTGGAAAAATCTTTTAAACCTTATTTCATTTAGTGAGAAACCAGCTTTTTTATTTCCTTACAAAAATAGATATCTCCATGCACTCCTCTGCGGTTTTCATTTGATTGATAATGAAAATGGTGCTTACGTAAAGCTGCAACGCAAACTATGTCTGATATTGTAATATAATTTATGAATCAAGAAATTGTTCTAACGTTGATCAGTGGGTAACTCCAAGCAAAGATAATACTTTTGTTATCAATGGAGTGAAAGTCCACCTAGATCGATGGAGAGATCTCTTCTTAAAGCATACTGAAGCAATGATGGTTTCTGCATTTAAAATAAGCTCAATACCATTTTTATAAGTAAAAGAACAAAATAGCATATCAGAGTTTAAACACTGTGTTGCCGTTGTTGCAGAAGAAAAATTAAGATTTTAGAAGGAAGGTGTAGTTACTTTCACAAATCGAAAATTGTACAAAGTAGGCTCAAACGAGGTGTAGGCCACTGTTCAGATGAATTTTTTAGATCTCGCAGAAGTCCTACGGAACATTTGTGACAACATGGAAAAACCAAGAGACGTACAGTAACCTGCCAGCAGCTGCAAAATTAGTGGAAAGTTTGTGAAGGTGATATGAAAAGGGTCAATATTGCAGTGATGGTCCAGCATATAGCGTACGTTGATAGTTTTTACCTAGGCTGAAAAACGTGTTTTTATGGAGAGAAGGTTGATTTTCAACACCTGCAAAAACGACCTAAAAGTGCTTTCAGAATTCTAGATTGAGTTAGTACAGTTAGATCATTTTAAATAATTCACGAGCCAATGCCGAACATCAAAGAGGTCTCGAGAGAGAAAGAGGAAAAGAATTCGCATTAACACTGCATTCTGGGAATGTGTAGTGTCCGAACATAAAAACAACATAAAATTGGATTGCTCGCTTTTTTAACAAAGGCTCCCACATCAAAGGTAATTCTTGATTAGGACCTCCATTCGAAGCCAACAGTGACTGACTACAACGGTTAGTGGAGTAAGACCCACGACAAGCAACAGGTGAACACGAAGAAAGCCTAGGAATACACTTTACAACCGTCGCCGATCATCTGTGGCGACAAGGTGAGGTGAAAATGTTGGCGCAGTGGGTCCCCCACGACTTGACGGAACTCGATCGTCGGCCATGAACGGAGGTGGCTAACCAGTTGCCCTCATGGCGTCTATCGTTACAAGATGAGAAGTGGTGCCTGTGCGTCAATATCAAACGCAAGAGATGCAACGAAATCCTCACCAAGGGCCTCTGTTGTTTGTAGCTGAATAGGGTGTAGCTAAAATCGAACGGAACATTCCGAATAACAGTACGATCTGATGCTTGCACATCAATGACAACAAACAAACGTTGCAATAGTTTGCCGAACCTGCTCGACTTTGGATGGAAAGTGATGCCCCAACAGCCGTACAACCGAGACCTTGTGCCAGCAGACTACACTCTCTTCCTGCTGCTCTCCAAGCTAGACAAGGAAAATCGTTCACTGGTGAGTATGATACGGATCGCATGTTGAACATGTAAGAGCGAATAGAACAGGTCGAGCCAAAGCCAGAAGCGTTCCACACTGCTGACTTAAGAAGTCTGCAAAGTGGCAAGCGCGGAGTGGGGACAAGCGATAAAACATGTTGCTCGTTATTCTGTTTCTTAATGCGCTTCTTGATCGTAGAAAATCAATAAAATTTTAGGTATCGAAAACGGTGAGAACATTTGCTGTAACCTAATGCTTTTCCAAAGTGATGTTTAGCTTCCACGAGGTGGTAAATGTTTTGAAATTTTCGAAACCGAATGCTGATGTTTAGTTCGCTGCGGCTTTCTTCCCTATAATCCAGAAACCCCTTCAAATGGTAGTCAAATTTATCACAGATTTCCTTATTCGAACCAGGACAGCGGATTTATTGATCGATCTTTTGGCCCTAGAGATTAATAGTATGTCTTGAATGTTTTACATGCTTCACATTTCTCAGCTTTTTGACTTCCACTGCCTCATGGTTCTACAAGTCAATACGAACCATATCACACAATCTCCTTCAAAGGGTAGCCACGGAAATGTAACCTTCAAATTCACTCCACCCGTCAGCAGAATTGAAATAAGTTGTGTGAGTTCTGTGACTGGTTGACTTAAACCTGCACAAACAATTATCTACAAATTTGGTTACAAAGAGTTCTAAGAATTTATTCGCAGCCGAATTTTTTGTTCTGTCAAAAGTCAGAAATTAAAATTCCCAAGAATGACTAAGTGGTTTTCTGAATCACAAGGGCTCTCAAGAAAATTTAACATACCTTCTTCACCATTTGTACATAAGTTGGGTGGCCTATATACGAAAACAATTCTATGGTGCAAGGAAGTTCATTTCAAGAAATTCAAGACATAGCAGGACCGAGTTGAGGCAGGATGAAGGAGCGGCAGCAGTCACATGAATGGCATCTTTTACTCAGCAAGAAATAAATTAGGATGATATTGCAGTTCTCACAAAAATATGGAAATATCAAGAAATAAACAGTATTTTCCGAACGACTATTTCGATTGCAAAAAACCATATTATGGAAAAGCGAAATGTCTCCATATTCACTGTAAAATTGAAGAAACTGTAGCCTACCTATAATCCAGAAAATAAAAGTTTGAAGGGAGTCATGTTGTAAGCTAGCGTGCAAATGACAGTTGTTATACACACCGAATTGCATGAAGCTTTTCACATAAGGGTTAGAACAACATAAGGTAATTGTGTGTATACGATTCTCATGTTACTTTTCAAACTAAATTGTATGCCTTCCAATGCATACTTAACAATTTTTACGCAAATTTCACTTTTTCATCCAAATTAGACACTCTTCGAATGAAAGTGGACATTTTTCGAACCAAACAGAGAGCTATAATAGGGAGACTGGACAGTTCTGAAGGAAAAAATTAAGCATCTTTCAAGTCAAAACCTGGTGGAGGGGTGGCACTTCGCTGTCTGACAACGATGACAAAATTGGATGCAAGCATTTAACAAAGGCGACAAGTATACAACCCAATTCCACCTCTTCTTTAGAAACTTTTGGTACTTAAACTATAATATTTGAACGAATAGAACTAGTAAAACATTCGCTAGATTTCTACTTTCTCATGTTTCTGATAATGAGGTTGTAAGTTTTTATAACGATGATTTGTTGATACCAAAACTGTATATGCGTTCGATAATGCAGCGCCGGTGGTGCAATAGCGTAGCGCTTTTTCGCCCGGTCAACAGGAGGCGCGGTTTGAGTCCAGCCTGGCGCGGAAATGTTGACCACCACAAAACATCATTATGAGGGCTTAAAACTTCGTTACCAACCACTTGGAGCCTAAGGATAATCACTTAAATCAATCCTAGAAAATTTGATAACCGATCTTAGCGCTTCAACTAACCTAATCTATCATTACGAAAAAAGTACAACCGAGGTCGCACAGTTAGAATCGCTTGGCTGGTAGGAGGTATTACAAGTGGATCGGAATTAGAATTTGTAGGGATTACTGAAACTATCTCTTCTTCTCTTGATAGCATTGTAAATAAAAACGATCTTCCTGGAAATTTTATACACAAAGATGTACGTGTCTTTCTCTTTGTCTATCTTGAACCTAGATATGTTCATAAAAGGTCAGTCAAGGTGAATTTTGGCGATCCGTCGGGTACGCTTACCTCACCTAATGAAGGCACCTGGTGAAAATAAAGCGTTATGAAAGAAATAAGAATGAATTAAATAGCGCCCTATGGGATGATAATTTTATGAGCTGTATGGAAGCATAATAGGAAGCTTTTTGTGGAGACAGATCTCTAAAATGTACTCTTTAATTGTCGCCACCGCGATCGCTCCTCGGTCCGTGGCTGGTCCGGGCGCGCTGTTTCTCACGGCGTCTTGCCGATGAGGCGCCATCGATCGGCCTGGGAGCATGGGAAAACAGGTGACTCAGCACCATCGATCGGCGCGCTCCGCCTCCTCTCGACGGGCGTGCGGCCGCATTCGACGTCCCGTGCTCCCGCGACGAGGTCTGCCGACCTCGTCCGTCGGTCGGCAGACCTCGTCGCGGGAGCACGGGTCGTCGAATCCACCATGCCGGATGGCCGCCGTGAGGCCTCGACTCTGCTCCCCTCTACGGACTCAATACGGAAGTGGCACCTGGAGAGAGGCCGCCAGGTCTGGTGAGCACTGCGCTCACCCTCGCGGTCTCGGAAACTAAACCAGCCTGTCGACCCCGGAGGATTTTCTACTGCCTGCTTCTATTCACTAGTATCTGTCTGCACTTTGTTCGTATTCGCGATAAACTGTTACAACTGCTCGGTGTGCTGTGAGGACGGAGGAGGGTGAGTCCCTATCGGCATGTCTCGTTGCCTTTTTCTTGGCCAGTCTTCTCTGTGTCATCTTGTCGTCGGGGTTTGTGCCTCGCCCTCCAGGGGTCCCGGGTTCCTCCCTTGTCCGCAAGGAGGAGACGGCTGGAGGGGCGAGCCAGAGGACGGTGAGGAATGTGAGTCCTCGTTGGAGTTACTACCAATACGTGTCAATACGGTCAATACGCGACCAGGGCTAGGAACCTAAGGCCTCGTCTCCCGCGGGTTCGGGTGTCCCTTGGCGATCCTCGGGTGTTCCGCGGGGCGAGAGGGGCTTCGTGTGCAGGGCTTGCCTCTGCCTGCGGGGCCGCCGATCGTAGCACTAGTAAACCCTCTCTAAATTTGATCTGTCGAGGAAAAATCGCGAAATAGCCACGCATGGCTGGGCCATTTATAGGGATTAGTCCTTTAACATTGCTTTATGGCATTGCTTGGATCAATTCTAGGAGGGAGGGGTTCACTATAATAAACTGCTGGGTAATTGAAAATGAACTCTTTCACAAAGGTCAAACTTTATATTAGCCTTGGACAGACTATTTTGGGTTTATTTAGATCTAAATTATTACATCCTACCATATAGATCCACACCAGGGATAAGCGGATAACAAAACTTTAAAACCCTGATAACGGATAACGGATAATTTTGCCCAAAAATCGCCGGATAACGGAAAAACGGATAACGAACGAACAGCAAAAATAAAACTGGGCCTAAACTGCTCTAGATTCAACAGCAGACATGGAGAGCAACCGCTGTCAAATTTAAACCTTTACAATTTACGACTTTAATTGGGTTTTTTGAAACATAGTGCAGTCACTTTAACAAGGCCCTATGGAAGTCTCACAAAATCTAAGTAAAAAGAAACGCTTCTTCATTGCCATCCAAACCGATGCTCAGTTCGATTTGCGAACCACAATTCCTTCACCAGGTTCCGCGAACAAGACCACCAAGCTGTGAAACTAAAACTGTTTTGCAAGCTCTAATCTGCTGATGTTTTGATCACCTTAATCAAAGTCTGGAAAAGACAAGGAGGGATTGAGAATTTGTTCATCCAAGCACATTTCCATAGTAATTTACAAATTTTCATGTTTTTGCCGTTAAAACGAATGGGAGGAGCGAGACAAAGGATGCGTAAAACAGCCCAACTAACAGTATAGAAACATTCATAAGCCGCCCTCGGAGGGAAAGGATGTGATACTCATTCACCTCTGATTCACTCATATTTCCTTCGTTGAACAGCAACTTGCCGGCATTTTGTATGTTTCCATTGTTGGGTTGTTTTACTGATCAATCGTCAGGTTTTCTTTTTGAATTAAGGCTGTGGCCAAACAGAATGATCCTTGGATGAATGGCTCCTCCAACGCCTCTTGACTTTTCTATGCTAGGCCGACTCAACCGATTAATGTCTGCATAACAATCTTGGTTTCGCAGCTTTACGCGGATCGATACTCTTGTTCGACAGTATCTCAAGAAAGAAAGACGTGGAATGAGATGGGTGAAATACCAGCTTTCTACAGGCTAGCCACTACAAGCCATTGTGCAGTCCTAATGCGGAGAGATATGAAAACTAGAAAAGCGGAAAATGGAATGTCCTTGAAAGGCAATCTCAAATTAAAATGAAGCTCCAACATTCGCAGCGCGGAATCAGTTTAGTACAGTTCATTTGCACTATTTCGATTTTTATATAGAGGATCAATTCCTTAACATTACGGAGGTAGAACCAGTACCAGCGAGCAAAATACGCTTTCAGAAAATCGTTTCTACAAACACACCTCAACAATTTGTAGGAGCGTAGCTTTCTCCACTCATTTAAATTGAACCTGTGCCCATTTTGCTTGTATTCATTAATGCTTAGCTGTATGTGTTTAATGTGTTACAACACTCTATCAGTAAAAACTAAAATACCTTTGTCGCATGCTACTTACACACTGCAATTGTGGAAGAGGACGCTAAATTCGGCACTAAGCAATTAATCTTGGGATGTGCCAGCCCTCCACTTGTGACCGTCAGTCACCTCACCCGCCTAGATTTACCAAGGCAGCTTGAATGCATTCTTGGTCCTAGATGGCTTGGTGACAAGCTCATGAACAAATCAATCCTAGTAGGTTTCATAGATATATGGTATAAATGAAGGACCCTGGAAGGATGGAAGTTAGACGTCTTTCGAAATACGTCACCTGTGCCTGAAGTCACCTCACGTTCTACATTAGAATGCCCTCTATTGCCGCTCGCGATAGCCATTAGAACTAACCACTTGCTCCGCTGGCAATATATGCCAGCTCCTGCTGGAGTACCATGCAAACTTGCACATCAATCCGTGCCGAGACTGCTTTCGTCGCTGAGGGGGAGCACATCAATCCGTGCCGAGACTGCTTTCGTCGCTGAGGGGGACATCGGAGATGGGTTGTGCGCTCTTCGAGCGCACAACTCGGCTAGGGAAGGGACTCCAGGGTGTGGGCCATCCAGGCGGCTCGTGCCAAGAATGCTTTCGTCGCTGAGGGGGACATCGAAGATGGGTTGTGCGCTCTTCGAGCGCACAACTCGGCTAGGGAAGGGACTCCGGGGTGTGGGCCATCCAGGCGACTCGTGCCAAGAATGCTTTCGTCGCTGAGGGGGACATCGGAGATGGGTTGTGCGCTCTTCGAGCGCACAACTCGGCTAGGGAAGGGACTCCAGGGTGTAGTGCGTCCAAGGTGCTCGTGCAGGAACTGCTCCCGTCTCCCAGTGCTCTCCTGTAGCGGCGGTGGAAGAGCCGCGATCCGCCAACGACCGCTCAACGACCCTCCTCCATATCGACTGACCATGGTGTCGGTGGATATCGAAAATGGCCACCTCGATATGACGCGACATCAGGAGAACCTGGTTAGATCTAAGTAAGACTTGTTGCTTGCGATCCCTCCTATGAATGTGAAGCTTCTACACAGCTATCCATTACCACGTCCAAACCTGGGTATCAGCTAATTTGTTGTTCGTTGTCTGGAGCAAAATTGCCGGATAACGAACAATAAAATGGATAGGTCAAAACCTCCCGGAAACCGGATAACGGATAACGGATAACGGTTAATCCGCTCATCCCTGATCCACACTGATCTTTTATCTATCGTATCTAGCGTCATAACTGTTGTAATATAACTGTGTCATTATGCCTGTTTTACTATTACTGAATCGTTGTTCTCGTCGTATGTTGTGTGTTGTATAAATTGTGAAGTCTGATTTATAAAATGAAATGTTAGATCGTCTGTCTTTCCTCCCACGGACAGGAAATGAAATAGGAACGAAGCTACTCCATTGACAAGGTACCACCGTTGTTTTTCCATCGAAAATTCTTATTTTGTTTACTTTATTTTGTATTTGTTCAATCTTCTGAAGCAATTTCTATGTACCCCGAAAAGGAAAGGTTTTAAAAAATTTTCTCCCTAGTAGGAGACTCGTTCATTGACTCTTTCACTTTCCAATCAATTTGTTGTATTGAAGCGCATGGTTCATTATTTTTTCTATAAGTGGAACTCGTTAAGTTAATGGTATTTGAAGGCTTCCAGATCCACATTTGCTTTGTTTCTGTTTGTAAGCCAGCAGTCTCTATCAGAACCTGTTTATTTTACGATAACACGCTCTGATTACAAAATATCGAAACGCTAGTTTGATAATACGCAAAACAAAATATATAGGCGAAACTATCCATTCAGAAGTCGAAGACAGAAGCAGCAAATGTTAGCATAAGATTGATTACACAGGTTATGAAAGTTCCCCGAAACCATGCATCCTTTCCATCTACAGCTCTTGTCGCTTGCGTGCCGCAACTTTCGCATCGTCAATAGCAGAGCAATATTTGTTTCGGAAGTTCTGTATGAGCTCATAACCGTTGATAGAATTGGATGCACCAATGACCAGCGAGTTTTTGCTATGGCTGTCGTACGTGGGCCAGTACGGTGCGGGAGTTCTGGAAAGAAGCTGAGAATCCTTTCTGGAAGAGATCTCTTTGCAGATGCACTCTACTCACCCACTCTTGGCGAAACTGCCGATCAAACTCATGAGGTGTCTGGAGACTTCTTGCTCTTCATCGAGTTGGCTCTGAATGGAACGAAAATGACTGGCACGTAGAAACTGATCGGCATTCCCTAATATCAGATTGTCACTTGAATGAGAAGCTTTCATAACCAAGTAGTAAGTGACAAGTAGAAAGTAGACAATTGAATAGAAACACACTGTCCTTTATGGTATTTCGTTTACCATTAACTGGTTTTGTCCCGCAAAATTTTGTTTATCCAGCTACATTAATCTCCAGATGTTCTCAAATTTGCGGAATATGGAACACCATTATTGATGGTGTTTGCTTAAAGTAGATCTAAATTCATCCTACATAAGCCTAGATAGCCCAAATCTCTGACAATTGACATATTTGACATGGCAAACTTGGTTTCGTAAATTACGCGTTAAGCCTTAAGCCGACGTAACCCACTGATGTAAGTCGTAAATTTTAATTATTTATTTAAATTTGGATAGCTACGTTTTATTACGACCAGAACGCAGGTTCCTTGTCTTATATATTTTTAAAAGTTTGCTGCGATCGAAGGCAATTGATCACAGTTCGACTGCACATAAATTCGAGTAACCTACCAAAGGCCCGTCATGTTGTCGAGATACCGTGGGGTCGAAGGTATTTACAACAGATAGATAACTGCGGTGATTAAACAGCCTGGCGATTTTGGTGCTCTATTACACTGCACTCAAATTTTTTAGGTTCCATTCAAGAAACATTCTTAGGTTGATAAATTACCTGGCTACCCAATTTTCATTTCAGTGCACTACCTCTGACTTACTTGTTAAACCTTTGCAAGGATTTTATAGGTGAGCAGAAGGGTTACGAAAGAAAACAGTAATAGTAACGCCTTATGTTAGTAACATCCACAACCGGTCACCTACCTATTTAAGGAGCCCATGTCAAAACATAAAGGACACATTCGCCCTAATGTTTTCTCCTCCGCTTGAAAACAGCCTGTGACCAAAGATGTAAGAAATTTTATTTTTAGTTGTATTTTTAATATTTAAAATGTTTTCAATTTAATTTTTTACTGTAGTATCGTTTTAACAGTGACAGTGATAACGTATCCTGGACAACCTACATAAAGATTTCACTTAAAAGAATGTGAGTTGAATGCCTAGAGCTGAATGTTTCACACGAAAGGCGTGCATCAAGGTGAAGGCTGCCAAGAAATGCATATAATGCTTACTCAATCGTAAAAAGTTTTTACATTTATTTAAAGGCGCATCAAATAACGCTTAATAACATGCTACAAAATTTTTACTGTACACTTGCACTTGTAATAATAGAAAAACATGGAAGAAAACTTACGATTAGCGATACGGCCAACTTTTCTGAAATTTTAAAAGCATATGGAAACCGGTTCATGAAATGCATTTTATCGTTTTTTTTCTGACTTGAAGAAAGTAGCAATCCCTCCTTTCTCGATAAACTCCATAAAACGTAAGTTTTAACTCAATTGAAGTTTTTTACATTTTATTTAGATTCCTATGACAAGAAACACCTTATGCTTTAAGGAAGATTCGGCAAACAATCCATAAATATAGTTTTCTGAAGAGCATTTCCCTATCCAAAATGCATATGCTATCCTGCGGACAATCGCTTGGTCTGAAGGGATTGAAAAACATAAAGATAGCCAAAGTTGTGAGATTTAAGATTTTTGCCAGCAAAATTGACACCAGAGCTGAGTCCTGGCCAAACAACAATGCTTGCCATTCAGAACTGCAAATTAAACCGTCACATCGGAAAACTTGAGTTTATCTCACTATTTCGTTTTAACACCAAGAACTTCAGAAACAAGTTCAACAAACATGACATATTACAAATCCTCCGGATTGAAGATATGAACTAGCTCTGGTTTGGTTTTTTCTGGTCAAGTCTGCTCTGGTTCTCCTGATCATTCACGCTAGGTCAAGGAGGATGCATATCTAAGACTCGAAAACTTGGCGCCAGATTCAATAGAACCAGCTTTGCATATATAGGATTAGCGGATTAGCTCTCTATTCTTGTCTACCCAGCTGATTAACAGTGCCATCTGAACGCTTTCATGAAAGCCATTGTTGTCAGTTCAAATTGCTCCTGTAGCAGTTTTCTCTGTTTTTCCAATGGTAAGTGTCTGTTGCTGATTGTGATATCAGAGTTGTTCTTATTTCTATCAACGAGCGAACGTTCATGTGCAGTCAACGTAAATATACTGCCTTTCAAATGAATCGGCAGCTTTTTCCGGCGTTCTGCAATCACCTACAAATTGCTTAGTAATCACTAGTTCAGCACACTTAATCAGGTTATTCCCTCTTCATGGTAAACAGTGACAGCATCGTCACTTCTTCAGTACCTCGGCTATTTCCAAAAGTGGAATGAATGAAGTAAATTTTGACCACGTTACACATGAAGGTGCAAAAGGAACATTGCATCAACATTAGCGTTTTAGATATGTTTTATTCTAAACGGCCGTTAATATAGACCTTTCCGCCAAAGATTTTACGTACGAGTGTTAACCTGTGAATCTGAAGTTGTACCTCCTTACATCAATACATCATATTGGAGAAACCATGTACAGCTGCAAAAGTATTCTAAAAATGAGGTTCTGGCGACAATATACACGGAAGGTAAACGAAAACATGAGGCCATTTTAGTTTTCGATTCCTGACGCAATGCTGAACTAGACGAGCAACGGGCAACGGCATGATACATAATTCAGTTCACGCAGGATATCACCGTTTTGGAATTGCTTACCTGGTCGTATAGCGATGGGTTGCTGAATGGCTGTCCAAATTCGTATTCAATTTCGTACCCATGCATCACACCCATCCACTTTGGCCACGGATTAGCGCTCGATCTGTACTAAGATTAATTATTGGAGGGAGACGACGGTGGAGAACTCAGTGGAAAAACCTTTTCACAAAGTAATACGTGTATACTGAGCCTTCAATGTTCTTTGCCAGCAGATCAGCGAACTCCTTCACACTACATGTGAAGAAGAGGTCTCCCACTAGCTGCGCCACTCCGTCTCGAAGTTGTAGCCTATAGATGTAGCGCACTTTACAGGTACTGCATTATAGTTTTTGTAATTTAATGAAGACGCGTAGAACTAAAAAAAACTAGTATATCTACATCTCTATAAAAGCTGGAACTCACTGAAAATCTTCTTTTGGAGATGCGTCTCTGTAGGTCGTCAGCAGAATGTTCTCAGCATCTGGCGAGTTTGCGAAGTAGGATGCGAACGAGTGTATGGATTCTTTGTATTTTTCTCTGGAATCAACATACTCACAGGAGTAATCCAAGCCCATCATATTTGTGACTCACTCGTCTAAAGGTGCGGCATTTTCTTTGCTGTTTACGTCGACCTTCTCATTAAATTTAAAACCACTATTACTCAGGTAGTACGGTAGCCAGAGCGTTCCCTCGTCCTTCACATTTCCAATTATAACGGATACATTCTTTTTTATGAGACCCTTATACATGTTGTCATACAGGTGTTTCTGAAAATTCACTGATTA
>OX377201.1:30145360-30168010 GCA_947396885.1 Heligmosomoides polygyrus polygyrus | reverse complement strand
GTTCCTCCCCCTGAACCCATCATCTACTATTCTTCTTTAAGAACGATTGTGCCTTAACACCTTACCTTTTCGACGCCTTTGAACTCCACCTCCCTTTACTCCTATATCATTCCGCTGTTTATTTCATTGTCATAGGACTTGTCATTTATACATCCTCTCGCCTCCTTACGCTCCCTTTCCACGCTTTGCACTCCATATTGCTTCATTTTTAAAATAATCGCGTTGCCTATTTCATTTCCATTAGGATTGTCATCATTTGTGCATCATGACGCTTCTCTTTCATACCATGTCATATTTGATATGTATAATGACCAATCGTCATCGTTATTGTCAATTGTTGTAAAGTTGATTAACTGGTTTAATTACCCAAGTTCGAGACATAAACGCGTCGTGTGGTTGTCGTGTGTACCTCTACGAGAGCAACTACAATCCACCACCACCACTGAACCGCTAAACAACCCCCGCTCTATGGAACAATAATTAAAAAGAATAGTTTAAAACAGTAAAACAGAATTTATAGGTTTGTGCGATGCAAAAATGACGCTAGTACATAAGTAAAACACAACAATATATTATCCCGTGATGTACTAACAATTAAGTTAATTAGTTACCTTCTTCACTGGTAAAAAGCCTGGAGTTAAATAATTTCAAACATGTTTTGTGTGAAGATAGAGGCAAAACAAAGCATGTTCAATGTTGTTATTGTACTGCTGGTGGATGTTATAGTCCTTTGGTTCGTTGTGGCTCTGTATTTGATGCTATTGAAAAACTATGATATTTTAAATAATTTGGACGTAAACATTTAACCTGATTCTATTGCTTTGAAGCGCTCAGTTAACCATGAAATGAAATGATGTTTAAGTGACCGCAATTCATTGATATCTAACGAAAACACTGAAGAGCTGATAATTGTGAGCCAGTCTTTGCTTCAGCGTTCAGACTGAAGAGCCGTTCGCCGCCAAACCACTACTGAAGGTGAGGTGAGAGAGGGCTTCTGTACGTTAACCGCTCACGACAGAAAAGTTGGCTACTGCTTTAAATCCAAAACTGCAAAAAAAGTTTTTGCAGCGGTGTTGGTGAGATATGGGAGGAGACCTTGCTAGGAACTGCCACCACAGCGACACCGCTCAAGTCTACTGCATTTAACTGCAAAAATTGGGGACACATTTCGTAGAAAGGGAAGCAAAACTGATCATGTTGTTCACTCTGTTCCTCCCGTGCGGCTAACGCTCACTTCGAGCAAGAAAGTTGGTTGGTTACTTTTCAGTTCGGTGCGGCCACCGATCAACCTAACTGGAACTGAGATTTCAAGCTACTTGGAATGCCAGAGTACTGCATGTCTTGATGTTTTATAGATGCGTTGGAGATCAGGGATGAGCGGATAACAAAACTTTAAAACCCGGATAACGGATAACGGATAATTTTGCCCAAAACTCCCCGGATAACGGAAAAACGGATAACGAACAAACAGCAGAAACAAAACTGGGCTTAAACTGCTCTAGATTCAACAGCAGACATGGAGAGCAACCGCTGTCAAATTATAAATCTTTACAATTTACGACTTTAATTGGGTTTTTTGAAACATAGTGCAGTCACTTTAACAAGGCCCTATGGAAGTCTCACAAAATCTAAGTAAAAAGAAACGCTTCTTCATTGCCATCCAAACCGATGCTCAGTTCGATTTGCGAACCACAATTCCTTCACCAGGTTCCGCGAACAAGACCACCAAGCTGTGAAACTAAAACTGTTTTGCAAGCTCTAATCTGCTGATGTTTTGATCACCTTAATCAAAGTCTGGAAAAGACAAGGAGGGATTGAGAATTTGTTCATCCAAGCACATTTCCATAGTAATTTACAAATTTTCATGTTTTTGCCGTTAAAACGAATGGGAGGAGCGAGACAAAGGATGCGTAAAACAGCCCAACTAACAGTATAGAAACATTCATAAGCCGCCCTCGGAGGGAAAGAATGTGATACTCATTCACCTCTGATTCACTCATATTTCCTTCGTTGAACAGCAACTTGCCGGCATTTTGTATGTTTCCATTGTTGGGTTGTTTTACTGATCAATCGTCAGGTTTTCTTTTTGAATTAAGGCTGTGGCCAAACAGAATGATCCTTGGATGAATGGCTCCTCCAACGCCTCTTGACTTTTCTATGCTAGGCCGACTCAACCGATTAATGTCTGCATAACAATCTTGGTTTCGCAGCTTTACGCGGATCGATACTCTTGTTCGACAGTATCTCAAGAAAGAAAGACGTGGAATGAGATGGGTGAAATACCAGCTTTCTACAGGCTAGCCACTACAAGCCATTGTGCAGTCCTAATGCGGAGAGATATGAAAACTAGAAAAGCGGAAAATGGAATGTCCTTGAAAGGCAATCTCAAATTAAAATGAAGCTCCAACATTCGCAGCGCGGAATCAGTTTAGTACAGTTCATTTGCACTATTTCGATTTTTATATAGAGGATCAATTCCTTAACATTACGGAGGTAGAACCAGTACCAGCGAGCAAAATACGCTTTCAGAAAATCGTTTCTACAAACACACCTCAACAATTTGTAGGAGCGTAGCTTTCTCCACTCATTTAAATTGAACCTGTGCCCATTTTGCTTGTATTCATTAATGCTTAGCTGTATGTGTTTAATGCGTTACAACACTCTATCAGTAAAAACTAAAATACCTTTGTCGCATGCTACTTACACACTGCAATTGTGGAAGAGGACGCTAAATTCGGCACTAAGCAATTAATCTTGGGATGTGCCAGCCCTCCACTTGTGACCGTCAGTCACCTCACCCGCCCAGATTTACCAAGGCAGCTTGAATGCATTCTTGGTCCTAGATGGCTTGGTGACAAGCTCATGAACAAATCAATCCTAGTAGGTTTCATAGATATATGGTATAAATGAAGGACCCTGGAAGGATGGAAGTTAGACGTCTTTCGAAATACGTCACCTGTGCCTGAAGTCACCTCACGTTCTACATTAAATGCCCTCTATTGCCGCTCGCGATAGCCATTAGAACTAACCACTTGCTCCGCTGGCAATATATGCCAGCTCCTGCTGGAGTACCATGCAAACTTGCACATCAATCCGTGCCGAGACTGCTTTCGTCGCTGAGGGGGACATCGGAGATGGGTTGTGCGCTCTTCGAGCGTGTGTTCGTTGTCTGGAGCAAAATTGCCGGATAACGAACAATAAAATGGATAGGTCAAAACCTACCGGAAACCGGATAACGGATAACGGATAACGGTTAATCCGCTCATCCCTGATCCACACTGATCTTTTATCTATCGTATCTAGCGTCATAATTGTTGTAATATAACTGTGTCATTATGCCTGTTTTACTATTACTGAATCGTTGTTCTCGTCGTATGTTGTGTTGTATAAATTGTGAAGTCTGATTTATAAAATGAAATATTAGATCGTCTGTCTTTCCTCCCACGGACAGGAAATGAAATAGGAACAAAGCTACTCCATTGACAAGGTACCACCGTTGTTTTTCCATTGAAAATTCTTATTTTGTTTACTTTATTTTGTATTTGCTCAATCTTCTGAAGCAATTTCTATGTACCCCGAAAAGGAAAGGTTTTAAAAAATTTTCTCCCTAGTAGGAGACTCGTTCATTGACTCTTTCACTTTCCAATCAATTTGTTGTATTGAAGCGCATGGTTCATTATTTTTTCTATAAGTGGAACTCGTTAAGTTAATGGTATTTGAAGACTTCCAGATCCACATTTGCTTTGTTTCTGTTTGTAAGCCAGCAGTCTCTATCAGAACCTGTTTATTTTACGATAACACGCTCTGATTACAAAATATCGAAACGCTAGTTTGATAATACGCAAAACAAAATATATAGGCGAAACTATCCATTCAGAAGTCGAAGACAGAAGCAGCAAATGTTAGCATAAGATTGATTACACAGGTTATGAAAGTTCCCCGAAACCATGCATCCTTTCCATCTACAGCTCTTGTCGCTTGCGTGCCGCAACTTTCGCATCGTCAATAGCAGAGCAATATTTGTTTCGGAAGTTCTGTATGAGCTCATAACCGTTGATAGAATTGGATGCACCAATGACCAGCGAGTTTTTGCTATGGCTGTCGTACGTGGGCCAGTACGGTGCGGGAGTTCTGGAAAGAAGCTGAGAATCCTTTCTGGAAGAGATCTCTTTGCAGATGCACTCTACTCACCCACTCTTGGCGAAACTGCCGATCAAACTCATGAGGTGTCTGGAGACTTCTTGCTCTTCATCGAGTTGGCTCTGAATGGAACGAAAATGACTGGCACGTAGAAACTGATCGGCATTCCCTAATATCAGATTGTCACTGTGAATGAGAAGCTTTCATAACCAAGTAGTAAGTGACAAGTAGAAAGTAGACAATTGAATAGAAACACACTGTCCTTTATGGTATTTCGTTTACCATTAACTTGTTTTGTCCCGCAAAATTTTGTTTATCCAGCTACATTAATCTCCAGATGTTCTCAAATTTGCAGAATATGGAACACCATTATTGATGGTGTTTGCTTAAAGTAGATCTAAATTCATCCTACATAAGCCTAGATAGCCCAAATTTCTGACAAAACAGACGTCGTTATTTGACATGGCAAACTTGGTTTCGTAAATTACGCGTTAAGCCTTAAGCCGACGTAACCCACTGAGGTGAGTCGTAAATTTTAATTCTTCTTCTTCTTCTTCTTCAGCGTCTGTCCCGCTTCGTAGCGGGGTCCGCTATTCTGGTGTCATGACGCCACCTCTCCCGATCCAGCGCTAGATCAGGGTGGACACCAGCAACCTTCAAGTCTATATGTAACGTGTCAGACCAGCGCTGCTTCGGACGCCCTCTAGGCCGCTTTCCTATTACCTCGAAGTTAAGGCCTATCTTGCGGACGCTGTCCTCTTCTCCACGCAGAACGTGGCCGCACCATCGTAAGCGAGCTTCGCGCATCTTGTCCGCTATCGGCGCGACACCGAACTTCTGCCGAATGACATCGTTTCGGATGCGGTCCAGGCGCGTGACTCCAGCCGTCCAGCGCAGCATCTTCGTCTCCATGACGCTGAGGCGCGTTTCAACCTCCTTGGTCGCAGGCCAACACTCAACACCGTACATCGCTACCGGCCGGACGACAGTTCTATATATTTTTGACTTCAAGCGCTCTGGCATCTTCCTTTCGCAGAGCACACCAGTCAACGAGCGCCACTTGGACCAAGCTGCACTCACGCGTGAGTTCACTTCAATCATCAGATTGCCATCAGATGCTACTGCTGATCCCAGGTACTTAAAAACCGAAGTGCGTGGGAGCTCGATAGCGTTAACCTTGATGGAGCTGGACTCATTAACGTCCGTCGTTAGATACTCGGTCTTCTTCACGTTCAGTCTGAGTCCAAAACACTCCAAGCGATCACACCAATCTTGCACTTTTCGCTCGAGTTCACCTTTACTTTCGCTAGCGAGCATTACGTCATCAGCATAAAGCAGTGTCCAGGGGACTGGCTTCTGAAGATCTCGCGTAATGGCGTCCATCACGACAACAAAAAGGAGTGGGGAAAGCGCAGAACCCTGGTGCACCCCCACAGAGATGGGAAACTCCATCGAGGTTCCGGCTGCAGCTTGAACTCTACTCTTTGGAGAAGAGTAGAGGATTCGCACCCACTCTATGAGCTCCTCAGGAACTCCATGTCGTCGCAGGGCGTACCATATTACTTCACGCGGTACGCGGTCAAAGGCCTTCTCTAGGTCGAGGAAGGCGATATGCACTGGCTTCTGCTTCTCGCAATGCTTCTCTAACAGGAGGCGGGCGGCATGTATGGCATCAATGGTGCCACAGCCAGCCACGAAGCCGCACTGATTGCTGGAAAGCTGGACGATGTCACGAATTCGACCATCGACAATTCGCTCAAAGATCTTCATGCTGTGCGAGAGCAAGCGAATCGGACGGTAATTGGAGCAGTCTACAGGACTGCCCTTCTTCTTCCAAATCGGAGTCGTCGTGCTTTGGCGCCAACACTCAGGCACCTTCTTCTCCGCCACAACCTGGTTAAAGAACTGCGCCAACCACTCAGCAGGGTACCACAGCTTTGACTTCCACAGATCAGCTGCCACGTCGTCGGGCCCAGTCGCTTTGCCTGGCCTCATCTTCCTCAGAGCCGCTTCTGTCTCCTCCACTGTGATCTTCTGAACGGGACCGTGGACAGAAGCCACAGAAGGGATGGCCGGGTGAGGAAATTCCATAGTGGAAATTTCCTCAAAGTAATCGCGCCATCGCTTCAATGCCTTCTTGCGGTCCGTAAGAAGATGGCCGTTCTCATCATTGATGCCGAAGAACTTCTCGATGTCCTCGGTCTGGTGATGGCGATTCTTTGCGAGTCAGTACACATACCGCTCACCATCGCGCGACTCGAGCTTCTCGTTGACATCTCCATAATGAGTGGCTTTTGCAACAGCCACGGCCTTCTTTGCAGCTTTCCTCTCTTCTTGGTACTTCCGCCAGTTATCGGCTGTCTTGTCGCTGAGAAACACGTGATAAAGCGACTTCTTCTCTCGCACTTTTGCTTTCACGTCATCTGTCCACAGCCACGCCTGCTTTTCGACCTTGCGTCGTCCAGGCACCGTGATGCCGAGCTCCAAACTTGCAGCTTCACGTATCGCGTCGGCAGCCTTCTTCCAAGTTTCGTCGACAGTTGTGACTGTCGGTAACCGCACGCGAGAAATCACAGCTGCTTCCTTCTCTCTCATTCGCCACCACTTGATTCTCGGTGCACCGCATCGCTCAACCTGCTTCTGCCTTGAAGCGGCGATCTTTAGGGTGCAGATCAGCGGTCGGTGCTGTGGGGCGACCGTCTCATACGGCACGATCTTCGCGTCTGTGACAAGACTTCGGTCTCGATCCTTCACAAGGACGAAATCTATCTGAGACTTGGAGTTCCCACTATAGTATGAGATGAGGTGGGAGTCGCGTTTACGAAATACGGTGTTCACTATGGTGAGGTTATGCGATTCCGCATATTCAAGGATACGCTCACCATCGGCGTTACGCGACCCGTAACCGAATCCACCATGACAGCTGTACCCGTCTTTCGTCGCGCCGACGTGCCCATTAAGGTCACCAGCGACTACGATGACATCTTTCGACGACACCTCTGCTGTCTTCTCATCAAGCAGGCTCCAAAACTCATCCTTGGCTTGATCGGAGCAGCCAGTCTGCGGAGCATACGCAGAGAAGAAGTGATAGAGTCGCTCTTTAGCGGCGACAACGATCTTCATCAACCGATCGTTAAAGCGTTCGACACTTACAATCGAGTCACGAAATCGTTCGGAGACGATGACTCCAACTCCACTGGTGGTCCTGGGACTTCCACATAGAACGGCCTTGAAGCCTCGTCCTATGTCCCTTGACTTGCGGCAGGACCACCTCGTCTCCTGCACCTCACAGAAATCAACTCTTCTACGCTCCAGTGCTTCAACCAACTCGCACGAGCGGCCCGTCAACGTACCCACATTCAGCGTTGCCACGCGGTTCCTGCTTACGTTACGGGACTTTCGGACTAGCTCAGTTGCCCCACGATGCCGTCCTCGCATCAGGGACCCTCACATACTTCTCACACTCGCCGGGCTCTGCGAGTGCGCGTCGGCTCCCGCGGACCCGTAGCACTATCTCGAGAAACCTGAACTGTCATCAACCATGTGATGTGACATGGGTCTTCGTAGGCCGGCCTGTCACAAGGGCCTGTCGCCTGCATTCGAATGTCCGTGCTTAGCTTAGCTCGCAGAGCGAGCAGTTTCCAGTGGCACCACGTGGAGGAACGAACATCGCCACCAGTCGTAAATTTTAATTATTTATTTAAATTTGGATAGCTACGTTTTATTACGACCAGAACGCAGGTTCCTTGTCTTATATATTTTTAAAAGTTTGCTGCGATCGAAGGCAATTGATCACAGTTCGACTGCACATAAATTCGAGTAACCTACCAAAGGCCCGTCATGTTGTCGAGATACCATGGGGTCGAAGGTATTTACAACAGATAGATAACCGCGGTGATTAAACAGCCTGGCGATTTTGGTGCTCTATTACACTGCACTCAAATTTTTTAGGTTCCATTCAAGAAACATTCTTAGGTTGATAAATTACCTGGCTACCCAATTTTCATTTCAGTGCACTACTTCTGACTTACCTGTTAAACCTTTGCAAGAATTTTATAGGTGAGCAGAAGGGTTACGAAAGAAAACAGTAATAGTAATGCCTTATGTTAGTAACATCCACAACCGGTCACCTACCTATTTAAGGAGCCCATGTCAAAACATAAAGGACACATTCGCAAGAAGAAGCTACGCTATCAGCTAAAGTTCAAGAAAGTGCTCATTAACCTTTAACGCTCAGATGATTACCTTGAAGCTCACAAGTAGCGGCGAATGAGGAAAAATCATACTTCGGCTAAAGAGCGTGATTTCCGTCTTGGTCTAACAAAGTGTAGCTTTCGAATATTTCCATGGTTTATGTTCTTGACTCTCGGCGAGCTTTCAATTGTTGTTGCTCCCCTTCATATATCAATTTCCAGAATTTAGGGTTGTTGAAATTAGATCTTACGTAGTTCAAGAATTTTTCAATACATTTTCTTAACAAATGGAATGACGAGAAAACTGTTTCGTTTTATCTGCTATGGCCTGCTGAACATAAGAAAGCTTAGAAAGCTTGTTCCTGGGATGTAAAAGATGTATAACAGATTCACACAGCGGTGTGCGCCATTTAAGGCGACTTTTTCTCATGTCGCCGAACAGCGCGACTGACCGGCCCAACACGTACTTCTGCGTACTACGAACTGTGACGGGGTAAACGGTCCATGGGTTACTCCCTTTCATTTTTTGCATGATCGTGATCATGCACAGTGTACGTCTCTGGCAATTGGTTTGCCACACTTTAAAATTTGCGAAACAATAAGACTGCAAAATATTTGGGGACGGTTTTTGCATCACCAGAACAAGCCTAGAGACTACTTCCCATCCTCATCTTTCTTCATGAAATCCAAGGATTCATTCATTTTTAAAATGGGAAGGCTAAACACGATTACACATACGTTGCTGCAGTAGAAGGACATGAAGCTTCCTTCGGAGCGAGAGTAAACCTGCCAGACGATTTGCATGATTTGCACGGACGATTAGTCGCTCTCGTCGACGTGAGAGATACAGGCCGACGTGATCAAAAGGGAGAATGCGGTTGAAAGAGAACTGGTCGAAGGCAGTTACTTATTACTGTTAGTATATTTGTGCCACACGAGGTTTTTAGGTGGACAGATTTATTCAGCAGGGCCTGACGTTTCGACGTTCCATCGTCTTCAGAGGCCTAAACATGGGGTGTAGGTTAGATTAGCGCTCTACCCACCAAGGCCTCAACCACTCTAGCATTTTCGACCTACTTCTACAAACACCCGAAGAGACCATACGAGAAGACGAACTCACCAATGGCCACCGCTTAGGGCATATGTTCGCTACGATTGTAATGAACAACCGGACACTTATTTCGGTTGTTCATTACAATCATTTCGTGAGAGATTTCATAATGATGAGCGCAGCTCCCCGATCGGCCGCCGGTTTAGTAACATCCAGTCTCACGATAATTGCCATTCGACAAGAGTCACGCTCAATTTTCGTCTAAAACTTCGAGTGTTCTCAATTTGGGGCCTTCATTCTCACCTTCACAAAATGTCAACGCATCAACATTTCGTAAAGTGGTTGGAGGTTTACATAGGCTTAGGAACCTTATGCATAAGAGAGGCAGGAGCGAACTGCAGGCCGAAATCCCTTAAATGACAACGGTAGATTACCAGCTGTGCCATTTCCGCGTACGTTCTACTGAGAACCTGCTCCTTTGCCCAATGCAGATCTCAAGTTCCGAATTTTAACGTCTGGTGTGTTGACCATTCTTAACTGCCACAAACGGTGCCATAGTGCAAACTTGGGTCATGCTCAGCGACAAGGACTCAGAGAGCTACGGGAGTTGCGATCTAATGGCACACCGTTAGCGATAAGGGGGGGAGAGAGAGTTCGTCGTTATACCGCAATTCTTAGATCGACCTATAACCGAACTCGACCAGAGCGACACCTCCGTATGGTATTTGTCATACCATCGCTCACCCCGAGCGACGCCCAACGATATGCACCCATATCGATTCCATCGCGCCGCCCGATCGATATGGGGCATATCATTAGGCGTCGCTCGGGGTGAGCGATGGTATGACAAAAGCCTGTACGAGCGCGTTAGTGAAAGAGACTTCGCAGTGTAGACGCCTTAACCGTGCTTTGGTGGCAGTGGGAGTGTCTGCAGGCATAGACAGAAGGATTCTCAGGGATATGAGACTGGATAAACCTTGTTGTCCGGTTTTTTACAGCCTAGTCAAAACGCACAAACTTTCCCAGCAGGGTATGCAATCCACGTCCCAGGACACTTATAAAATAAGACCCATGGACCGTTTACCCCGTCACAGTCCGTAGTACGCAGAAGTACGTGTTGGGCCGGCCAGTCGCGCTGCTCGGCGACATGAAAAAAGTCGCCTTAAATGGCGCACACCGCTGTGTGAATCTGTTACACATCTTTTACATCGCAGGAACAAGCTTTCTTATGTTCAGCAGGCCATAGCAGATAAAACGAAACAGTTTTCTCGTCATTTCCGTTTGTTTAGAAAATGTATTGAAAAATTGTTGAACTACGTGAGATCTAATTTCAACAACCCTAAATTCTGGAAATTGATATATGAAGGGGAGCAACAACAATTGAAAGCTCGCCGAGAGTCAAGAACATAAACCAGAAAATATTCGAAAGCTACACTTTGTTAGAGCAAGATGGAAATCACGCTCTTTAGCCGAAGTATGATTTTTCCTCATTCGCCGCTATTGTGAGCTTCAAGGTAATCATCTTAGCGATCAAGTTTTAAGGAGCGCTTTCTTGAAGTTTAGCTATAAACATTGCATGCTGTTTAAAAGGTATCCATAGAAACAGAATCAACTTTCTAATGGGCAGTTTGGGGATGTCTTCAATTTTTGAAATTTCCGAGAACTGCTCCCACTCCGTTTCACTTGCGTCCGAAGGTGCGCTGACCGGAACTAACCCGTCTCATTGCACAGTCGACTGCGACAGGTCTCCATAGAGCTCTTCTACTGCGACCTCTGCCTTAGCGCTCCAGCCCCATTCACCTTCGCGTCTGGCTTACTGCGCCTCACATGGGCGAGTTGTTCGGAGACTACGCGCAGGGCGAAGCAAGGATTTCAGATGGAAATGTCGTCATTTTTGCATCGCTCAGGCCTATAAATTCTGTTTCACTGTTTTTATTCTTTTTAATTATTGTTCAATAGAGCAGGGGTGGGTTAGCGGTTCAGTGGTGGTGGATTGTAGTTCGCCGCGGCGCCAAGCACATTCCTTGCGATATCCACTATGGCCTCTAGAGCCACGTCGTCTCGTCTCTCTGCTTCAGCGCTTGGCTTTCCAGCTTCAAGGTCTGGTTTGTCGAATTCAGTGGTTGGGTTCCTTTCACTAACCTTCGACTCATTGTCATCAGTGTTCAGCTCCTCATTGTCTGCATCGGTCTCAACGTTCGACTCCTCGTCTCCGATTTTATCAATGACCTCCCTATGGTCAATATTCGCATTGATGGCGACTAGTTCAGCGTCCTTTCTACTTATGGAGTTTTGCAGCCTTTGTCCGGTGACTTGCAATATACACTCTTGAGAGTCTTCACTGTATCGTGTGGAGCGTTTCGATTTGTTCCTATATTTTATATCTGGACGCTTTCTAGCTTGATGACATTTCTCACGCGTTGTCTGCGCACTTCTGACGAGCAACTGTTCCTCAGATGTCTGCCTATCCTTGTAGACACAGCCAGTGCGTCCTGTTTGCACTTCCATGTCGATACTCTGTATCGGCTCCGCGCGCCTCACATGCGTAGACGGCTGATACTGTTTTGCGTGCAGCTGCGTGATTGCATTGGTCAGTTGTTGCTCCACTGAGGTGTTCCCCTCGATGAGCTCTTTAACATCCTCGTGGTGCGGTGTCTTTTGGAAAAGCTGATCCATAGCAGAGCGAAGGTCATGTAGTTGCGACATATTCTGCTGCTCAAACTGCGCACGTTGATTGCGTTCCTCGAAACACGGTTGCTCGTAGTGGTAGTAAATTCAAAAGTCGGTCTCACCTTAGGCTCTCAATTCTTCGTAATTGATCCTTTCGAGAGTGCTCGGGTCAAAAAAATCAGACCCACGTTGCTTGCGTCGAAGGCTAGCGTTAAAGTGATCGCGTTCCTTGCTGAAGGCGTTACTCCCCTATGGCGATAAGTGGTAGAGGTATCGCAAACGGTGCACGAAGTTGAGTACGTATGACAATAAATCCGCCATGAAGTTTCTGAGCTGAAAGGGCAAGGAAACGCCATTGAAAAGCGCTCATACCAACTACTATGGGCAGAAGGCAGCTCTTTAACTTCTTCCTGTATAGAAATTAGACAAAAGTAAGGAAATTAGACAAAAGTCGTAAATGTGAGCAATAACAGACAATATTCCCGCGAAGCGTTGGCGAGGAAAGAAATGACAACGATCTATGACTTCACGGTTTTTCGGTCTCAGCTCGGCTAGTTCGTGCTCGATTGAAGTTCGTGACGGTGATACGTTCCACGGTGAACTGGTATGTGATGAGGGTGCCGATGGCATGGTGCAACTGGAAAAGGAATATATATGAAGGAACAATGCCATTTATTCTGCACGCAAAGTTTTGTGCGCATTTCAAAAGTGTTTTCGTTTTTTTGCGTTATGTGTGGTGCGTAAATTGGGTGGGCGGCTGTGGTTTATGCAGCATAGAAAGCGAAACGGGAAGGTAAAAACCATGCGCAGAATCATTGCGCACATTCGCAGAAGGCGTGACTTCGCTCATTGTATGTAGAAATACGAGAACCCCAGGAGAGCTACCACGCCTGGTAACGCGAAAAATAATGTTCTATACCGGTTAGCAGCACGTCTGTAAGTGGCCGAAATTGGGTAGCGTAAATTCGTGGCACAGCGTACTATTGCCGTTAAAAATGCAGTTAATGGCGTACTGAAGTCACTCGTGTACCTCGGGATATCGGTTACTAAGAAATTCTCTGTTGCTTCGCCGCATTTAATGCTGCAATTCAGCAATTGTCGTGAAGAGTCAAACTGTGCGCTCCTTCTGTACAGTGATAGCACCCCTCCAGGATGCTGTTGTTTACGGTACATCGCCCGTTGGACACTAAAACAGATGTGGAGTCTGCTGTGGTATTAATGTCTACGACGAAGCTTGCCGAAAACATTTGAGAGATCATTGCAAAAATGGTGTTATTATCCCTTTGCGTTAGCTTCCATGCCGTCGTTTTCACAGAAAGTCTAAGGCTGTCTGACTGAATTGGTTATTTATATTTTTCTCCGAGGAAAGGCATTTGGCACTGTTTTCAGCAGCGTTACATCTGCATTCATTTTCCAGCTCACATTATGCTACCTTTCATCATGTCTCGCATAGAAGGTGCGGTGTAAGCGCTTTGTTCCAGATAGCAGGGTCTCGTCCTTTTGTTACTTAGTCGTCACTCAGGCTAGGTGTTAGAGGCAGTGTTACGGCTGTCATCGTAATGCATTAAGATGCAAATTCGAGTGTACATTTGGGAATAATGACAGAACATTCTGCGGTTTTCCGGAAAGAGCTGTGGATTCTCGATATTCGTTTTTATTTTTACTTTTTCAGTCCAGCGTAAGCATCTAAAGAACCTGTAGATCTTGTTATGTTTCGCAGTCGCGTATATTCTATAGAAGTGGAAGCCAGAACATTAGCAGAAACCATCGCATCCTGGTTCTTCGCACGATTCTAAACACCCAGTGCGGATCAGGATAATTGCTCCCTGCATCAAGTACCGGCAGCTGGCTGAACATCTTTATTGTCGCGCATTTGATACTCTAACAGGATCTCTTGTGGGGACAGCGTTTACAATCAACCTGTTTTAAATGGATGGCTCGCGTAAAAAACTTCGTCTCCTGTTCGCAGCGGAGGTGTAATCCCTTCCAGCGAAGTTTAATATTAGCAGTCGGTATTGAGCTCTTAGTCATAAATAGCCTCTTGATGAAAGTGTTGATATTGAGCATCTCTGTCAGTTTCACCGTACAGGTCTCGGTCAGGTGTCGTAGAAGAGATGGTGGCGTGATGCTCAAGGACATATACGTCAGGGATGAGCGGACAATGAAATGTTGAAACCCGGATGACGGATAACGGATAATTTTGCTCAAAATGGCCGGATAACGGAAAAACGGATAACGAACAAACAACAAAAACTAACACTAATTTTAAACCATTCTTTCTTCTTTAGTAGGTTGGGAGTTATAATACTGTCCACGTCACGTGTCAAATAAGCCACTTTTTCCTTCTTGTTGGTGTTTTTCTTCAAGGCGCGTGGCAGCGCAGTTGGAGGTGCGGTCTATCGCATGATCTCCGATTCAATGTTCTTGGTTCGGATTTCCCCTCCAGGTCAACCAAGTCTTCCAGCTTTTGAGCTCGATGAGCTGGTACCAGGCATGCCCGGGAAGAATAATGCACTGACTTGTCTATATGCTGCTCACCGCAAGTCGTTCTGTAGGCCGAATGGGCATTCATACTGCCTCCATCACGTCCCGGAGAAGTAGAATGCGAGGCGCATCCCGCAAAGGAATTGACTAACGTCGTCTTGTATCCTTTATTCATATTTTTTAGTTGTAGCTAGGTATAGATCACAGGGAGTTTCTGAGCTTTGATGTGGCAGTCATTAAAAACAGTCGCTTTTCGTCTATTCTTTGATCAGCTTTAACACTAATTCTTGCCCAGATCGAACAAGACTCTCTATATTGCTGCGAACAAGGTGAATTGCTTCTAAGGATATTTGGGGATAATGGCAGTAAATTCATCAAGCTGTGGAACCTATGCTGTTAAACAGACTAATCTTGGCTGTTGTGAGCGTCTTCTTCACAGTCTGGATAAGAGCAGAGGAATTGCTAATTCGGTGATCATTTCAGGTACATTAGTTTCATATTGATTCGAAAATAAGATGAAAGAGGCGTTGGACAACAAGTGTCCTTACGAAAGCAGGGCAAAACCTGGTAAACCTCTTCGCATAGAAATAGACGTGACTCATGTACCTAATTCACTGACAGCAACTCTCATCCATTGATTGGTGGGTGATTCATAAGCCTTTAGGCTGTTTCCACAGTCACGGTCGGTTTTTTTTGTCCCTCCTTCTTTCCAATAGCATTAGAAGCTGTTGCAACCCACTGTGATTCACGGATAAGTACTCTTTCAGGCTTTGTTTTTCTTGTTCAGGCCCTGAAGGTGGTTGCGCTAATACGTCAGCCGAATTAGGTATTACCAGTATTGGATCCACAGCCCGTTGACAGCTTTTTCTACTGTTCAACAACTACCCGAAAACCTACAGATAAATCTGGATTCATTTGGAAATATTAAAGTACTGGTACATAGTACTAGTACATTGACCAGCCACAGGAAGTTATCACTGGAAGCACTGGAAGCATAGTTTCAAAGAACTAGAAGTTGAACATCTGGCACATCGTTAAAACGAGCTGATTCATATGAACGTTTATCCCTTTCTCTTCTGTCGACTGGTTTTTCGAGATGGTACATTATGCAAGAAGAAATTTTGGGGAAAACCCTACAATCAGAAATGGGCAAGGAAGCGTTCTGAATTTTAAAATCCGCCACGAGCAGGTAGTTTAGCCTAATCATACCATAAGGAACCAATCATAAGAGAAGACACCAACCTAGCACGGCAAACGTATCTCAATTATCAGTGCAAAAACACAAAACGATTTGTAAAAAATTGTCCTTATATTTAAATAATCATAAAAAGCCAGAAGGCTAAATTAATTCAGCCAATGATAAGCAGTCATGAGGCAGATTTTGTTGTTCGTTATCCCGCGATTTTCGGCCGGATAACGAACAACAAAACGGATAGGCCAAAACCCGCCGGAAACCGGATAACGGATAACGGATAACGGTTAATCCGCTCATCCCTGATGTACATGTTGGCATACTTGTGACGTTGTGGCTGGTATGCTAACTAGCACTAGAGCCGCCGTTAAGCGTTAACTCCCTGATGAAGTTCCACGTCGACGAATTCGTCTAAAAACGCCTAACTGAGATGTGCAGTTATGCGTAACACGACCAATGACGACGCTCGGATTGCGCAAAGGATGAGATGGCTCGGTTTTCCAACAGTTACTGGCACATACAGCAGCACATATATAAGTGCCACGAAGCCGTAGATCATGAGTGCCATGATGGTTATTGTTCCAAGGGACCAGCATTCTTGATTTAGTAGATATGCTTATCTAGCAGTCGAATCGTTCGCAAAACTCGAATTGTTGGCAAACAGTCTCCATGGTTGCTAGTTGATCGTTGGCATGAGCGTCAGGCGGTCATGTAGCGCAACTTATGGAGGAAATTTGACTAGTGAGACTAGTATAGGAGCCGCAGTAGTTGTCGGCACAGATTTCGAACTGTTCTTTCACCGACGAGTTGACCAGCACTCCTTTTTCAGTGCGCGTTATTTGCATTTCAGGTAAGGTGTTCGTGAAAGCTGGTGATAGTAAGGCAAAAACCATAATGTAAAATAAAAATTAGAATGATGAAACACAAATAGCACTGCCACGCGGAATTTAGCTAGAGAGTTGCGACCACATGCGTTGACGATCACCTCAAACTTGGGTAATTAAACTTTTATCTATAATATACACAAAACATTACGCATGCGACTAACGAACAACGAACAAAAGCGTCGATAGTAAAGCTTATATGGAGGTATAAACGTGTATAATTGTGACAACAATTATACTAAACACAATAAGGCAACGACATGACTTCATATGAGCAGCACCGAAACTAAATGAGACTCTGAAACTGGCTATGTGAATAACAGAAGGCACAAATACTAATGACATTGGAAGAAAACCCACTTAAGGAGAGGAACTAACCCATACATATGAGGAGAGGCATAACAGAGCAAAACAAAAGCAAAACAGAGTACGTAGAAACAATGAGTAGCATAATAGTAAGGTATATGGAAAATAATGAAACATGATAACAACACAAAATAGAAAAGCCACACTACAACGCAAATGAACACACAGAGATACATGAGAACATGAGAAACAACACAATATGAACAAATCAGGCCCACAAGAGGTATGCACAAGAAGTACGGGGGAGAGAACTCCTCCCGAGGAAGAAAACCAGGACCCAAACACGCGCAACGTGGAGAATCCCCTTAAACCAGGCTCCCTGGACGCGCACAGCCGCACGACTGTCCGCGGCCCTAAGAACGAAGGCTGGAAGCGTTGATTAGGAAGAAGGCCCTGAAAATCAAGAGGCACACAGAAATGCCGGGAAAAGAGGAGAGCCCAGAGTGCGCCCGCGGTCGAATGGGCGCGCGGAGTACTTCAGTGGAGACGACTTGTCGTCAACCATTTTGCGGATGATGCGGGAGCTTTCCTCGTTGAGAGACTTGTAACTACTGGCTCATTGGCGCAGTTTTTATTTTTTCGTCGTCGTGAAGTAGGTCTTTCTTGCCTTTCTATGGCATTGTTTTCCGTTTGACGGTGTCGCTTGTAGTCGTTTCCATAGTGGAGGATCGAATTTTCGAATTTCAAATTTTGAATATTGGAATAAGTAGATATGGAAGATGGCGAATTTTGCATTTTGTAGATGCTAGCAGTTCAACTTCACGGATTTGTTCGTCGGATCCTGCCTTGCCGTTTGTCATTCGCGCCATACTCCATCCATTTTACGGCAATACCAGATTGTTTACTAATACTATATCCCCGACTTGAGGAGTCTCTAGAGCGTGTAGCCTTTTTGATACAGAAACCGTCTGCGTTTCCCTAAGCTGGACAAATACTGTTCTTGCCAAATCTTCCAGAAGGGCTCTGTACTCTGACACGAAGATGTCAGAACGTCTACCATTTTTTGTCGTGTTCTTCCGGAGTGGTGGTCTGGATCTGAAGAAGATGCACCTATCACGCTGCTCATGGGCAGAGTGAGGGGTTGATGTCTTTCTAAAGGAAATCTATCGGACGTAAAGACTAAAACTCCTCTTGTGCGGCACCTTTATAAGTCAACGGCCTCGAATTGAGACATCCCTTGATCTCAGTGAGGATTGCGCGTTGGTGTTCTCCGAATGACTGATTGTCTCTCGAAGAGCTTTGTTAGCCGACCTGATAAGACGTTCGTAAAACCCACCTTGCCAAGGTGCATGTGCTGGGCGTCATGTGCTTCCAACGTATTTCTTAACCTAATTTTCTTTAACTATTTATTCCACTATTCTATCGGGATTTGCATTGTCTGCCAAGATCGCAGCACTGACAAGGGAGGTCAATGAGCGTCCCGTGGCAAATTTGAAAGTGACCTATTAGGATTGTAGGAGACTGTAAGAGAAGCACCGTAGTGGTTTTCAGATTTCCTGCGGACATCTGTGTAGGTAAAAAATTGCAAAAAACTGTTGCACTTCAGTGCGGGCCGATAAATCAAAACTGGCGTCTGGAACTGCCATGTCGTGATTACAATCTAACCTGTGAAAGGTTTGGGGCTGGAACGGTAGCGAAATTAGAGCGATCTCTCCATTTGCTTGTTAGCGGTACAGTAACCGAATTAGAACATTGAGTTGCGCCGCTCATAACAAAGTGGGCAGCGACTGGATGGCCGAGTGGTTTCGGAGGCGGGCTTTCAGGGAAAGGGCTAGAGGTTCGGATCCGGGGGGTCGGGGTTCTGCATTGCAAGGCTTGCTCGGACCACTTTTTTCGATGTAATGTGTAACTTGGCCACAGTAGTGTACGATAAAAGGATAAAGGATAAAGGACGGCGTTACTCAATCCCTTCTGGGATGCGCCAGCGCATTCTACTTCTACGGGATGTCGTGGAGGCGACATGAATGCGTATTTGGCCATACAATGACTTGCGGTGGCCAGCCGATGAACAAGTCAGCGCTTTATCCTTCCCAGACAAGTCCGGTACCAATTTACCGACCCCAGAAGGATGGAAGGCTTGGTTGG
This sequence comes from Heligmosomoides polygyrus polygyrus, assembly GCA_947396885.1. Taxonomy (NCBI): domain Eukaryota; kingdom Metazoa; phylum Nematoda; class Chromadorea; order Rhabditida; family Heligmosomidae; genus Heligmosomoides; species Heligmosomoides polygyrus. The sequence continues at coordinate 30,148,945 of OX377201.1, read as the reverse complement.
CCTGGGCGGGAAATCCGAACCAGGAACCTGGTATCGGGTGCACGCGACAGTCGCGCCTCCTCCGACTGATACTGACATTATAACCTCGTTTAACCTGAATGATACGATATAAACACAAAAATAAACGTGCAAGGCAGCAGCGTTCATAATACATTCGATTGGCCATTCAAAAAAACAGGTGATTCATGTCTGATTTTTTCGACCCCCATTCGACTTTTGGAGAGAAAGCACAACAGCATCGATCTGTCTTTTTCATCTCAACCAACCGTATTGCTGGTGATCTCACGGCCGTCACATACAGCAACCTCGTCACTGCTACAGGAAGACGTAATACTACCCGCATCTTCGTCATCTGCCGACAACCAGTCCACATTCGCGCTTCGTTCAAGTCAAGCTAACATCACCAATGAGAAAACGTCAATGGGATACACATCAAACAAAAAACTTCCTGGAGTGTTTTATCCTCTGTTTTATCCTCATCAGCACAGTCAATACCCCCATGCGTAATATTTTGAAAAATGTGCCCCGGAACGCATCTGCCATAGCGATCTCTTCAATTAATTATTTGAAATATAAATATAAATAATAATAAATAATTAATACACAATAAATAAAAATAATAAATTAACATTAGTAAGTGAAAAATAAAGATAAATCATTCATCCTTTTTCCAACCTCTTCTCTACTTTTGGACATGAAGTGCAGCAATAAAAATGAAAAGAAATCCTTTTTATCTTTTTTCAATCTCTCCTCTACGTTTAGGCATGAAGTGCAGTAGTGGTGACCAAACCCACGGTCAATGCCTATGAAGGTCAAGATAAAGAATTATCTATTTTGAAGTTGGGACAGGCCCTTAAATGTTACCGAGGAGCTGGGAAGAAAAGTCGCCTGTTCTCTCATTCTTGATGTTAGCTTAACTTGAACGAAGCGCAGGATGGAGGCTGGTCAAAGGAGGATGACGACGATGTGGGTAATATTACGTCTTCTTGTAGCAGTGACGAGGTTGCTGTATGTGACTGACATAGGACAAGGTTTTAAGGCCTTCTATGTGTCTCAGTCTCAGGACCTTTTAGTCTCAGGACAACCAGTGGTGTCGGTGTGATCGTCTCCGAGCGTTTCCGTGATGCGATTGCAAGCGAAAAACGTTTCGATGACTGCTTGATGATAATTGTTGTCGCCGTAGAAACGCGACGATGTCATTTCTTTTCCACGTATGCTCCGCAGACAGGTTGCACCGAGCAAACCAAGGACGAGTTCAGGTCCCTGTTTGATGAGAAAACAGCGGAAGTGCCGTCAGAGGATAACATTCTTGTGGTAGGTGACCTTAATTGTTAGTTAGGAGCAGCGAAAGACGGCTATAGCTGTCATGGTGGTTTTGTCTATGGGTCACGCAACGCCGATGGTGAGCGTACACATGAGTATGCAGACCCTCACGATCGTGAATACCAAATTTAGAAAGCGTGACTCCCACCTTATCTCGTTTTATAGCGGGAACGCCAAAACCCACATTGACTATGTGTTAGACGTCGCGACCAAGGCCTTATCACAGCCGTGTGAAACGGTTGCCACACAATACCGTCCACTGATCTGCACTCTTAAGTTTGCCACTCGAGGTTGAAGCAGGGCGGCCGATGCGGGCTAGCAAGGATAAAATGGTATCGACTGAAAGAGAAGGAAGCGGCAGTTATTTCCCTCATTCGGCTGCCGACGGTGACAGCTGTCGACGAAACCTGGAAGGATGCTACCGATGCGATAGCTCGGGCTGCACGCTTCGAACTCGGCACAACGAAGCCTGGACGACGATGTGTCGACAAGCAGGCATGGCTGTGGACTGACGATGTCAGAGAAAATTCTTTTGTATCTCCAGTATACGGTCCCGCTCACATGATCACAGTGAGCGAAATCCAAGCAGCCCTGAGGAAGATGTTGTCAAGCAAAGCTTCCCGTCCCTAAAGTCTGCCGATCGACCTGTGGAAGTCGAAGGGCTGGTGCCCTGCTGACTGGCTGAGAGAGTTTTTCAATCAGGTTGTTGCTGAGAAGAAAGTGCCTGTGAGCCTGCAGCAAAGCAGGACCATCCCGACATGGAAGAATAAGGGCAGTCCTGCGGACTGTGCTAGTTACAGTCCAATTCACCTTCTTTCGCACGCCATGAAATTTGAGCGAATTGTCGACGTTTCCGGGATGTCTCCCAGCTTTCAACGAATCAGTGTGGTTTCGTCTCTGGCTGTGGCTCGTTGATGCCATTCACGCCATTCGTCGTTTGCTAGAGAAGCACCGCGAGAAACAGAAACCGGTGCTTCTTGCCTTCCTGGACTTGGAGAAGGCCTTCGACCGCGTTTCGCGAAAAGTTATAAGGTAGGCGTTGCGACAACATGGTATCCCTGAAGAGCTTGTTGAGTGGGTGCGCATTCTGTACTCTTGCTCAAGGAGTCGAGTGCGAGCGCAAGCGGAAACCTCAATGAAGTTTCCAGTCTTTGTCGTAGTGCACCAGGAATCTTGGCTATCCCCACTGCTCTTCGTGGTCGTCATGGATGCAATCTCACGAGATCTCCAAACGGCGGCACTTTAGACGCTGCTGTATGCTGATGACGTCGTGCTTGCATGTGAAGATAAAACCGAACTCGAGCGACAAGCATAGGCATGGTGCGGTCGCCTGGCATTGTTCGGTCTCAAGCTAAACGTCAAAAAGACATAGTACTTGACTACTGATGTGAACGAGCACGGATCTATTAAGATCAATGGCACTGAGCTTTCACGAGTTACATCTTTAAAGTATCTCGGATCAGCAGTCACGTCCGATGGCAGCCTAAAGTTTAAGGTGAACGCATGCGTGAGTGCAGCCTTTTCCAAATGGCGCCCACTGACTCTGTTGCTTTGCGACGGGACAATACTTGAGCACCTCAAATGAAAGGTGTTTAGGACAGTCGTCCGCCCATTAGCGACGTACGCTGCTGAGTGCTGGTCCGTGACGAAGGAAACTGAGAGCCGCCTCAGTGTAATTGAAATGAAAAAAAAAAGTTTGTACCACGTTCGCAACGACACCATACGACAGGGGTTCCGTGTTACCCCGATATTTGAGAAGATGCGCGAAGCTCGTCTGCGATGGTACGGCCACGTCCTTCGCGCTAACGGCGATACCGTTACTAAGATTGGCCTGAACTTTGAGGTCCCTGGAAAGCGGCCCAGAGGATGCCCGAAGCAGTGTTTGTTAGATACGTTGCACCTGGACTTAAAGATGGCTGGTGTACACCCTGGTCAAGATTTGATCGGGAGAATTGGCATCACCACATCAGAAGAACGGACCCTGCTGCGAAGCGGGACAGACGCTAATGAAAATGACTGTCGCTATGGTATGCTCAATCCCTCGATGGTAAGCTCCGTAGGCTTCCCAGATTATCAACTGTGCTAACGGTGTGTTTTTTTTTTGCAATAAAGGTCGGTGATCGAGCGTCTTCTTGTAAGACAGGTTGTTCAAGACGTGAAGAAGAGTTCTTACACATTCTCGGGCCGTTACAATCGGTCACACAAGAGCGAAGACAAGGTTGGCTCTTTCCTACAAAGTACTATATGTTCGTTTATGCATGT
>OX377201.1:30086082-30145160 GCA_947396885.1 Heligmosomoides polygyrus polygyrus | reverse complement strand
AAGCATTTTGGAGCGCATTCGAATACTCAGTCCACAGAAGGAACGATATGGACGACATATACAAGATGAGCTACCTTCTGGACGCTATGACCGGAGAAGCCCTCGAGTCACATTCGTAGTTCCATTCGTGCAAATGTTATAGTTTATATGCGAAACGTTTCTAAAGAATGGAATTTTATTATAAAGATTTCTAAATTCTAAGTTATAAAGAATAGAGAGTGTGTTCTTTGTTAAATGCTTACCTCCAATTTTGTCGCCGTTATCGGACAGCGAAGTGCCAAGAAGAATTTGTGCACGAACCAAGAAGAATTTGTGCACGAACATCTTGAGCTTGGGGCTTGACCTGTATCCAACAGGATGCGAATACGTTCCAGTGTATTCGCTCTCGTGTTGAAGACGCGAGCTTTTCCTGAGGACGACGTATTTTGTGGTTACGTTATTAACCGTGTTTCTTATGTAGAGGACTGCTTCGAAGTCTTCGGTTGCTTGTTCCATCGGTGTGGAAGGGACAGCATCTTGCTTGGAGCAGATTGGCTGTCGTGAAGTGGTTGTTTGAGGTTTCTCATGCGTTGGATTGCTCTTCTTAAACGCAGATGTCCTTTAGGAGCTCGAAGGGTGAAGTAGCTTGCATATTGAGGTGTGATGTCCCACTGTGCCGCAAAGGCGGCACGGTCCTTTGGAACATTCACTGGCGAAGTGACCTGAACTTCGACAGTTCCTACAGAGCGACAGTTTCTTCATTTGTTCGATTCTTTGCTCACGAGTCTTGAAATCCGGACAGTTTTTAGCTGAATGTCCTTTCCGTCCACAAAAGAAGCACGAAAAGCGTCTCTTGTTGTCGTCAAGATCACGCATCCTCACTGTGTGCTGAGCCTTCGGCGCTGCTAGTCCTTTTGTCGATATCGGTTTCGCGCAATTTGTCTAGAGCTGCATGTAACGCTGGATTTCCATTTCTGTGTGGATATACGCTTCCACAGCTGCAAGAAGGGATTTTGTTGTCCAGGTTCCTTCTGGGGTTGATTTGTGCTTTTTCGAAGGACGTGTCGTTGAATTGTTCCGTGAATTTTGAAAGCACTTGCTGCTTAAGGAAGGCTCCATCAATCGTTTCTCCTTTGAGCTGTAGTTGGTTCACTATGGATGAAATTTCTTCGCACAGCATCCGTTGGTCGTCCATTCGGCTACTCTTGGCGTAAACTTTCTGCAGTCTTGCAACTAACTGGTTAACTAGCAGATGCGTGTTTCCATATTTTGACTTCAAATGTTCAACTGCCGCTTGTTAAGTTTGTCCACTTATTTCGAACTTCCTCAGTGACTCGAGGGCTTCTCCGGTCATAGCGTCCAGAAGGTAGCTCATCTTGTATATGTCGTCCATATCGTTCCTTCTGTGGACTGAGTATTCGAATGCGCTCCAAAATGCTTCCCATTCCCAAATGTTTCCGCTGAACTTAGGTGTGGGGATTGGATCCAACAAGTTTATTAGTGAACAAGAGGAGGTGACAGCAACCGAGCAACGAACAACAAAGTGAGACGAATGGTTAGTGAGCAGGGTGGCCGCCCTTTTATAGGCAAAGTTGACCGCCCAAGATCTATTATGGCGGCCACCCATGCGACGATCATCCAGTCAAATCGTCGGCTACGTCAGATCAGTAGAGATCGATCTCTATACCTGTCAAAAGTCAGAAATTAAAATTCCCAAGAATGACTAAGTGATTCTCCGAATTACAAGGGCTCTCAAGAAAATTTAACAGACCTTCTCCACCTTTTGTACATAAGTTGGGTGGTCTAAATACGAAAACAATTCTATGGTGCAAGCAAGCTCTTTTCAAGAAATTCGAGGCATAGCAGGACCGAGTTGAGGCAGGATGAAGGAGCGGCAGCAGTCACATGAATGGCATCTTTTACTCAGCAAGAAATAAATTAGGATGCCATTAAAGTCCTCATAAAATATGGAAGATCAAAAAATAGACAGTATTTTCTAAACTTCTTTTTCGACTGCAGGAAATCATATTATGGTAAAGCATAATGTCGCCATATGCACTGTAAAATAGAGGAAACTGTAGCATACCTATAATCCAGAAGATAGTTGTTCGAAGCGAATCATGTTGTAAGCTAGCGTGCAAATGACAGTTGTTATACACACCGACCTGAATGAAGCTTTTCACATAAGCGTTAGAACCACATGAGGTGCGTATATACAGGGTGCGCCATAAATATGGTCACTTTTTTCGCGTGTAATTTTTTGTAATTCTTTGTCAACGTTTTGGTGTTTTCATTGTTTTTTTAGATTCTACGTGTCATCCTAAACATATATAGTGTTTTTTGCATTTCCACACTGCTCCTTTCAGAAATGGTAAAGTCTTGTTCTCAAAGAGGCGCAATCTTGGATCTGAGAAGGGTAGGACTCTCTGTTCCCAACATCGCTCGTCTGCTGAACCTGCACAAGAAGACTGTCTATCGCTCTGTGGAACGCAACTCTCTCGTTGATCGTCCCCGACCTGGCCGTCCGGTATCCGTGGCTACGAGCAGTCTTCGAAAAATCGTAAAAGAACGAATCAAGCGGAATCCAGGACGCAGCATGAGAAAAATGGCATCCGAGCTCAACGTATCGGCGACGACAATGAGGCGAGTTGTTAAGAACGAGCTTGGACTTTACCCCTACAAGTTCCGTTAACTGCACGGACTAACGAATGCACAGAAGGAAGGAAGAAGAAAAAATGTAGAAGCCTCCTCGAGCGGCATGACCACTGGACGACGCTCTTCACCGATGAGAAACTTTTCTCAATTGAGCAGTCTTTTAACCGCCAAAACTCGCGGTTATTGGCCGAAAGTGGTGAAGATGCAGACGCAAAGGAAAGAGTCGTTCAAAGAAATTCTCATGCAGCTTCCCTGATGGTTTGGGCCTGTGTTTGCGCCACAGGACGGACACCATTGGTTTTTGTTGAACGAGGAGCCAAGATCAACACCGATGTCTACCTGAACGACATATTGAAGAAGGACATGCTTTCCTGGGCTCATGAACACTTTGGAAGTACAACATCCCTAGGCTCAAAAACACTTTGGAAGTACAACCCGCTCATAAATCCAAGAAGACTCAGGAGTGGTGCGCGAGGAATCTGCCCGACTTCATCCCTGCATCTGAATGGCCGGCAAACCCGCCAGATTTGAATGTTATGGACTACTGCGTTTGGTCTATTCTGGAGGAGAAAGCCTGCACTAAAAGGCACACAACGATTCAAGGACTGAAATCCCCACTGGAAAAGGCATGGGAGGAAATTCCGCAAGCAACCCTGCGTGCCGCCATCGAGTCCTACCCTAAGCGTCTGCAGGCTGTCATTCGTGCCAAAGGAGGTCATATTGAGTGATATCCAATATGTTTGTTAAATAGAATGTTAATAAATTGTTTACGAAGTTTCGCTGTTTTCCGATAAATTCCGCGTGAGTAATTCGCTTTTTACTGAGTGACCATATTTATGGCGCACCCTGTACAATTCTCACGTCCCTTGTCAGACTAAATTGTATACCTTCCATTGCATACTCAACACTTTCTACAGAAATCTCACTTTTCGATCCAAATTAGACATTCTTCAAATGAAAGTGGACATTTGTCGAACCAAACAAATAAGGAGCCTAGACAATTCTAAAAAACGAAACATCTTTCAAGCCAAAACATGGTGGGGGTGGCACTTCGCTGTCCGATAACGGCGACAAAATTGGAGGTAAGCATTTAACAAAGAACACACTCTCTATTCTTTAGAACTTAGAATTTAGAAATCTTTATAATAAAATTCCATTCTTTAGAAACGTGTGGCATCTAAACTATAACATTTGCACGAATGGAACTATTAGGGGGGGGGGTGCAAAAGTAATGAAACACCCCATGCCGTGTCCACATATCTCGTGGCTGGAGTCTGGTTTCGTGCTTATCGTATTTGTATGTTTGTATGCTACTTACTGAAGCCCATCTAAGAAGTTACCACTTTCGCCCTTTCCAGAAGCATGCCAAAACCCCAGTCTGTCTCATGCCGAAACCCCTGTCTGACGAGTCAACCTGTGTCGCGCAAATCTCGCCCAATTCCCAACCCCGAGCAGCCTGGGCTCAATATTCACGCCAGATGAGAAGTACGTCTTCTATGTTAACCGTGCTATGCAGCGAGTCTGGGTGAGGCCTGGTGACCTGTTACTGACCTTCGTTCGACGAGATGTTCACGGCGAGAAGCACCTTTGGAGCTTTTGGGTCTGCGCCCATGGATCGGTTTACCGGTAGCTGTTTCCCAAGAGCCCTACGATGAACTCCAAGGCCACGGTGAACGAAATGGAAGAGATGGGCCGGCGACTCGCTCTTCTCCATTCGCAGCGCTTCAAGAAGGTTCTCCTCTTCGACAACGCCGCACCTCATCGGGAACAAGTAACCACGGGTGAGCTTGGCCAGCTGTGCTACGTTCACGTGCCTCACCCACCGTATTCGCCGGAGATCTCTCCATGCGACTACCACCACTTCTTGGGCCTACGGGACTTCCTGGTCGGAAGGGACACAAGAACCCAAGCAGTCCTTGATAACCATATCGAGCAGTTGATCAACACCAGGCCCAAGCAGTTCTGGAAGGATGTGATCAAGGAGTTGGCTGAGCGATGGCAGCAAGTCACTGACCTTAATGGCATACACGTTCCTTAGCATCGTTGATTTGTAATTGAGTTATAAAGAGATAAAGATTTTGTTCAATTTGTCTCATTACTTTTGAACCCCCCCCCCCCCCTAATAGTAAAACATTTGTTAGATTTCTGCTTTTTCATGTTTCTGACAATGAGGTTGTAAGCTTTTGTAGCAATGACTTGTTCATATCAAAACTGGATATTGCGTTCGATCAAGCAGCGCCGGTGGTGTAATAGCGTAGAGCTTTTTCGCCCGAGCAACAGGAGGTGCGGGTTTGGGTCCAGCCTGGCGCGGGAATATTGCCCACCACAAACATCATTATGAGAGCTTAAAACCTCGTTTTCAACCACTTGGGGCTTAAGGATAATCACCTAAATCAATCCTAGAAAACTGAAGAAACGAACCTAGTGCTTCCAGTAACCAAGTCTATCACTACGATAAAAAAAAGTACAACCGATGTGGCACGCTTAGAATCTTTTAGCCCTATATGGCCCGGTCATTTGTAGGGATTAGTCCTTTAACATTGTTTTTATGGCATTGTATGGATCAATTCTAGGAGGCAGGGGTTGACTCTAAGAAATAGCGAGGTAATTGAGAATGAATTCTTTTACAAAGGTCAAGCTTTATGTTAGTCTTGGGCAGACCATTATATTTGCGTTTATTTGGATTTAAATAATTACTTCCTATCATATAGATCTACACTGATTTTGTATCATCCTAGCGTCATAATTGTTGTAATATAACTATGTCGTTATGCCTGCTTTACTATTACTGATTCGTTGTTCTCGTCGTATTGTTGTTAAGATTGTGAAGTCTGATTTATAAATTGAAATGTTAGGCCGTCTGTCTTCCTTTCATGCCTCCTTTCCGACGAACAGGAAATGGAATAGGAGCGAAGCTACTCCATTGGCAGGGCACAACCGTTGTTTTTGCATTGAAAATTCTTATTTTATTTACTTTATTTTGGATTCGCTCCTTCTAAAGCAACTTCTTTGTACCCCCCGACAAGGAGAGATCTTAGAAATTCTTTTCTCCCTAGTAGGAAATTCGTTCAGTGACTCTTTCACTTCGCCATCAATTTGCTGCATTGAAGCGCATGGTTCGTTGCCTTTTTCTATAGCCGTGTGATATTCGTTAAGTTAATAGATTGTGAAGGCTTCCAGAGCAACATATGCTTTGTTCTTTATTTGTACATAAGCCAGTAGTTTATATCAGAACCTGTTTATTGAGCGATCACACGTTTCGATTGAAAAGGATCGAAACTCCAGTTTGATAATACGCAAAACAAAATATATAGGCGAAGCTACCCATTCAGAAGTCGAAGTCAGAAGCAGCAAATGTTAGCATAAGATTGATTACACAGGCTACGAAAGTTCCCCTAAACCAAGTATCCTTTCCGTTTACAGCTCTTGTCGCTTGCGTGCCGCAACCTTCGCATCGTCAATGGCGGAGCAATATTTGTTTCGGAAGTTTTGTATGAGCTCATAACCGTCGATAGAATTGGATGCACCAATGACCAGCGAGTTTTTGCTATGGCTGTCGTACGTGGGCCAGTACGGTGCGGGAGTTCTGGAAAGAAGCGGAGAATCCTTTCTGGAAGAGATCTCTTTGCAGATGCACTCTACTCACCCAGTCTTGGCGAAACTGCTGATCAAACTCATGAGGTGTCTGGAGACTTCTTGCTCTTCATCGAGTTGGCTCTGAATGGAACGAAAATGACTGGCACGTAGAAACTGATCGGCATTCCCTAATATCAGATTGTCAATGTGAATGAGAAGCTTTCATAACCAAGTAAGTAGTAAGTGACAAGTAGAAAGTAGATAATTGAATAGACAAACACTGTCCTTTATGGTATTTCATTTACCATTAACTGGTTTTGTCCTGCAAAATTTTGTTCAACCAGCTACATTAATCTCCAGATGTTCTCAAATTTGCGGAATATGGACCACCATTATTGATGGTGTTTGCGTATTTTTTGTATGCTTAAAGTAGATCAAAATTCTTCCTACATAGGCCCAGATAGCCCAAATCTCTGACGAAACAGACGTCATTATTTGTCATGGCAAATTTGGTTTCCTAAATTACGCACTAATCTTTAAGCCAAAACGTATATACGTTGACTGAGGGAAGCCATAAATTTTATTTATTTATTAAAATTAGGATAGTTACGTTTTATTACAATCAGAACGCAGGTTCCCTGTCTTATATATTTTTAAAAATTTGCTGCAATCGAAGGAAATTGATAACAGTTCGACTGGACATAAATTCGCGTAACTCACCACAAGGCCCGTCACGTTATCGAGATACGGTGGTCTCGAAGATATTTACAACAGATAGATAACTGCGGCGATTAAACAACCTGGCGATTTTGGTGCTCTACTACACTGCACTCAAATTTTTCAGGTCTTTTTCATTCAAGAAACATTCTTAGGTTGATAAATTACCTGGCTACCCAATTCTCATTTCAGCGCACTACCTCTGACCTACTTGTTAAACCTCTGCAAGGATTTTATAGGTAAGCAGAAGGGATACGAAAGAAAACAGTAATAGTAATGCCTTATGTTAGTAACATCCACAACCGGTCACCTACCTATTTAAGGAGCCCATGTCAAAACATAAAGGAAAAATTTGCCCTAATGTTTTCCCCTCCGCTTGAAAACAGTATGTGAGCGAAGACGTAAGAAATTTTATTGTTGGTTGTATTTTTAATATTTAAAATGTTTTCAATTTAATTTTTACTGTAGTATCGTTTTAGCAGTGACAACTTATCTTGGACAACCTACATAAAGAACATTTCACGTAAAAGAATGTGTGCTGAATGCGTGGAGCCGAATGTTTCAGATGAAAGGCATTCATCAAGGTGGAGCGTGCCAAGATATGCGTATAATGCTTACTCAATCGTAAAAAGTTTTTACATTTAGTTTAAGGCGCATCAAATAACACCTAATAACCTGATACAAATTTTACCGTACACCTGCACTTGTAACAGAGAAAAACATGAAAAAAAACTTAACTTAATGACCAACTTTTCTAGAGTTTTGCAAGCATATAGGAACCTGTCCATGAAATGCATTTTATCGTTTTTTTTCTAACTTGAGGAAAGTAACAATCTCTCCTTTCTCGTTAAACTCTATAAAACGTAAGTTCAACTCAATTAAAGCTTTTTACACTCTATTTGGAATCCTGTGACAAGAAACACCTTATTCTTTAACGAAGAGACGGCAAACCATCCATAAATATAGTTTTCTGGAGAGCATTTCCCTATCCAAATTGCATCATATGCTATCGTGCAGACAACTGCTTCATCGTTTGGTCTGAAGGGATTGAAAAACACAGGGATAGCCAAAGTTGTGAGATGTACGATTTTTGTCGGCACAATTGACATCAGAGCTGGGTCCTGGCCAAACAACAATGCCTGCCATCCAGAACTGCAGGTTAAGCCGTCACTTCGGAAAAGTTGAGTTTAACTCACTATTTCTGTTTTAACACCAGGAACTTCAGAAACAAGTTCAACAAACACGAAATATTACAAATGCTTCGGATTGAAGATATGAACTAGCAGGTCTGTTCTTGTTCCCCTGATCATTTGCGCTCGGTCAAGGAGGATGCACCTCTAAGACTCGAAAACCTGGCACCAGATTCAATAGAATCAGCTTTGCATATATAGGATTAGCGTATTAGCTCTCTATTCTTGTCTACCCAGCCTGTTAACAGTGCCATCTGAATGATTCCATGAAAGCAATTTTTGTCAGTTCAAATTGCTCCTGTAGCAGTTTTCTCCGTTTTTTTTTCAATGGTAAGTGTCTGTTGCTGATTGTGATATCAGAGTTGTTCTTATTTCTACCAACGATCGAACGTTCATGTGCAATAAACGTAAATGTACTGCCCTTCAAATAAATCGGCAGCTTTTTCCGGCGTTCTGCAATCACCCATAAGTTGTTAAGTAATCACTACTTCAGCACACTTAATCAGGTTATTCTCTCTTCATGGTAAACAGTGATAGCATCGTCACTTCTTCAGTTCCTCGGCTATTTCTAAAAGTGGAATGAAAGCAGTAAATTTTGACCACGTTACACACGAAGGTGCAAAAGGAAAATTGCATCAACATTAGCGTTTTAGATATGCTTTATTCTAAACGGCCGTTGACCTTTCCACCAAAGATTTTACGTACGAGTTTTAACCTGTGAATCTGAAGTTGTACCTACTTACATCAATACATCATATTGGTGAAACCATGTACAGCTGCAAAAGTATTCTAAAAATCAGCTTCTGGCGGCAATATGCACGGAAGGTAAACGAAAACATGAGGTCATTCTAGTTTTCGATTCCTAATGCAATGCTGAATTAGACGAGCAACGAACAACGGCATGATACATAGTTCAGTTCACGCAGGATACCATCGTTTTGGAATTGCTTACCTGGTCGTATAGTGATGGATTGCTGAATGGCTGTCCAAATTCGTATTCAATTTCGTACCCATGCATCACACCCATCCACTTTGGCCACGGATTAGCGCTCGATCTGTACTAAGATTAATTACTGGAGGGAGACGATGGTGGAGAACTCAGTGGAAAAACCTTTTCACAAAGTAATATGTGTATACTGAGCCTTCAATGTTCTTTGCCAGCAGATCAGCGAACTCCTTCACACTACATGTGAAGAAGAGGTCTCCCACTAGCTGCGCCACTCCGTCTCGAAGTTGTAGCCTATAGGTGTAGCGCACTTTACAGGTACTTCATTATAGTTTTTGTAATTTAATGAAGAAGCTTATCTCGCGTAGAACTTAAAAACTAGTATATCTACATCTCTAGAAAAGCTGGAACTCACTGAAAATCTTCTTTTGGAGATGCGTCTCTGTAGGTCGTCAGCAGAATGTTCTCAGCATCTGGCGAGTTTGCGAAGTAGGATGCGAACGAGTGTACGGATTCTTTGTATTTTTCTCTGGAATCAACATACTCACAGGAATAATCCAAGCTCATCATATTTGTGACTCACTCGTCTAAAGGTGCAGCATTTTCTTTGCTGTTTACGTCGACCTTCTCATTAAATTTAAAACCACTATTACTCAGGTAGTACGGTAGCCAGAGCGTTCCCTCGTCCTTCACATTTCCAATTATAACGGATACATTCTTTTTTATGAGACCCTTATACATGCTGTCATATAGGTGTTTCTGAAAATTCACTGATTAAAAATGACCATTCTAATGTGAAGTTCAGTAGCTATAGTGAGATGGTGATACCTGGAAAAAGTTTTTATCTTCCATAATAGGAACAAAGGGAAACGTCATAGTGCGTCCAACTTGGCTCGAAATTTCATTGCTCTTCGCCTAGAACGCCTTCGGTAACAAAGATATTCATAAAACTCTTGCGTCTTACCAAGTTTAAAGAAAAAGTAAAATAGTGATTAATTATGTTATTTGTGAGATTCTTTTGGATTGACGTTTCTCTGGGTTTTTAACGTCATGGTGGTCTCATGCATGCAATTTCCCTTCACTGAAATGACCACTAAAAATAAATAGTGAAAATTAGCCTTAATGAATTTTCACTATTTTGAGCTAAGTGGGAAAACATTGGTAGGTTGTTTCTTCGTTTCAATCTCTCTCTAGATGTTTGCGGTTTGCATTCTCCCTTATGCGATGGTTCTTGATTTTTGCGAAAAATCGACCGCCAATCTAACATCCGATTGTCCCTCATAACATTCTGCCGTTCATTCTCAGATGTGAGCTCTAGAGTAGAGAGCGACGTGCAGGGTCTTTATCTTCATATACCTGGTATGCGACTCCAGTAAGTCTCATTCTTATCCAATAATATTACTAACGCAAAGTGAAATCGTGAAATAATCTCCTTCTACAGGGAAATTTGTTGCAGCACTCTATGGTTTCGGAGCCTCTACAGTAGGTATGGTGTTTATTGGGAAAGAGTGCATTTCAGTCTTGTTAAGTTCTCTGAAGAAAAAGATCACGTCGAAGCGTTAAGTCACTAACATAGAAGAGATCTATAATTAAAAAACTCGTTTGGAACACAACTAACATCTTCATGAACTGATGAGAATTAAAGGTAAGAAAAATGTTTTACAAAAACATAAAAACGAAGGAATAAAGGAAAGCGATAATCAATCTCTTTGATGGAATAGAATTCAACTTATTATTTTTAAACGGAATGCATGAAAAAGATTTGAATGCGTATTTGGCCTATAGAATGACCTGCAGTAGATAGTCAATGGGCAAGTCAGTATTTTATCCATCCACACAACTCCGCTACCAATTTACCTCTCGGGAAGGATGGAAGGCTTGTTTGGTCATGACGAGAAGGTTGAACCAAGAATCTGGAATTGGGTGCCGTCGAAAGTAGGTGCCTCCTTCTTCTCCGCTACTACACGCCTTACGCAATATAAAACATAGGAAAATGTAAAATTCGAAGAAGTAAAGAAAGGTGTGTAATAATAGAATTTTTAAAATCATAATTAATTCTCTGGCACGCGACAGGGACGAATGGAGACGCTGCTGGCGACCGCTCGAGCAATTCGGTGATCAATGGGACGACAGGTGATATAGGTGATACAGATAATATAAACCATAAAAAGGATCATTTCGCTACTGCCTTCAGACGAACTTTTTCATGACATATCAGAGAATAAAGCAATGATTTAAGCGAGCGATATGAATGAGACATTTTAGAGTGAAATGCATGTTTGAGAAATGAACTATTCAGGACTGGTACGGCGACGCCGTTAGTTAACTTAATTTAATTAAAATCTGAAAGAAGCAAGCACTCTGACCTGAATAGCCTCAGCAGACAGGGCGATTAGACACGCGTGAATAGAGACGGTGCTTACACCATCACTGGGGGCGCAGTCCAATTCTCTCGCCAATTGCATCGACAAACTTAAAACCGCTTCAGCAGGTCTCGTCGCCCACGGATGCAGTATTGAGCCACTCTGAATTGGTGTATTTGCAGTCCAAGCAGGCGACGCCAGTGTAACGGAGCATACATTTGCGACAATTTTACTGAAGTACTTGTGGCTACCGGGTGCTGCTAAATGTGAGGTGGCAGAGGCAGCACCAGCAGATTCACCGATAAGTGTGACTTGCGACGGATCACCTCCAAACGATTCTGAAGAGACGCAGTTTTTCATTCGTCATCGAAATATTTTTCCCGATTCTCGAGCCTCCAGCTGGCTGTTCACTAACCAATGTGCTTGTTTATCCACTGCAGCGCTGTTTGTTGATCCAGTAGGCCCATGTTTCCTGGTACTGGTGACTGATGTCCGAGGAAAAGAAAACCGAATGGTCCCTGTCTGAAAGATAAGGACTCCGAAGGAACAAAATAACTGTTTACTTTTCGCATCTCCTTGGAGAGTTCCTGAGTAAGCAGCACTCAGAGGTAACCATAAACTAACGGTAAGGAATACGAATGAAAAATGTGGTTGTGAATCCGCGATGTTAAAGCCGTGATCCAGTCGGAGATCTAACAAGACATGAGGTTGGCAAAGCTCTGTTCGTGAAGCTCAGGCAACACTGTTGACACCAGTCTTGTTTATACGACGATGTGGTTTAGCACGCACTATCTTAAGAATTCGAAATGCTTCGAAAGAGTTCAATTGTATTTGGAATGAATCCGAATTCTACAACCTATGCAAGATTATGTCTGAAAATACACTCAAATAACAGCATTCGTGAGAACAGCAGATCTTTCAATTAGTTTGTTTATTCGAACAGGCTGTTTAGATATTCCTACTAAAAAATGGCCTAAATATTTTTTACATCCACGTTCTTAATGGTTCAGTATAATTCTGTATTAAGGTATTCTGTATTAATTAATATTGTTTGGTCAATGAAACCTATAATTACCAACAATTACATACCTATAATTAATGTTAACAACAATTGCACGTGTCGCTGCAGCGAGCACAGTTCCGTCATAGAGACCCAATGATGGGGATCCATTTGAGAAGGCTGAAAATCTTCAAACTGAATTTTAAGTGAGCAATTCCTCCCCTTAAAGGATTTTCTCAACGAAAATCTACAATCTAAATAATCTAAGTTGTTTCAGTATTATAACATTCGCTTATAACAGCTAATTGCATTATATTTGCTAGTAGATGTACAGAAGACCACGGCTTCCTCTTTGGAGCAAAACACTTCGTCTAATCGGGTCATCGCCGAAGTGTGCTTCGAGAAGATGTTTTAAACCTTTGATTGAACAGCACTGTACTTCACGAAAGCGGTGTTACCAGTGGTGATTTATTCAGGGCTGGATATGAGTAGTAGCACTCCGAAGTAGTGCCGAAAGCATAGACGCAGCTACAATTCGACTTTGGACTTCATCCCGCCCAAAGAAGGAGATTTTTCGTTAATACAGGTGACGCTGCGTCCAGGAAGAATGTTGTCCATAAATACTCATAATAAGACTCTGAGAAGTATAGCTGCATGCAGAACAACTGCTATTTAGAGTTCTTTGTTTATCAATAGTCAATACTCCTATATTTCCACTTCTTACTTTGGAAAATTTCACTTCTATAAACTCAATACAATGTTTGGTTGCACTCAAATGATGATCATTCCTTACAGTGAGACCGCAGGAATAGTTTCGGTCATAGTCGGTTCTATAACGATCCCTGTGGCCAAGCAAACGCAATGGCAAGTCACCGTATTTGAGCGAGAGGACCAAAATTTTGAAGTCCACGAAATACAATATCGGGCCAATCTCTCTCCCTTCCCTCCAAGCGGAGATTTTTAAGCTAATCAATGGAAGCATGGAGGGTAGCGAAAGTCTTACAAATACCATGATGTCCCAGTTTCTCTTGTATTAACATGGCTAAATTGCCCTATGGATCACGTCTCTGTTGGATATAATGAAATCACTTTGACGCATACTTGACTTCTTCAATGTTTTGCTGTGGAAGGTCAGTGAAAGAGTCAGCGTTTTGTTCCTTATCGAGAAAAGTATACTACTATCCACCGATTTTAGAGAGGTGGAAGGCTTGGATACTCAGGGTTGGTATCGATCGTGGATTCAACCATGATCGATATCTTGAACTGACTCAAATAAAGTAGGTTCTTGAAAGATACAAGCTACATTATCTTGTTATCTTTACACAACTTGGGGCCGGATTCATCAGTGACTTACGTAACTTCGGAAGCGAACTGTAAGCTTATCAAGCGACATGATGAGCGATAAGCCGCGTTATTTGAGCCTCACTTACTCAAAGCTCAGGTAACGCGGCTTATCACTCACCATACCGCTTGATAACCTTACAATTTTCTGTTAAAGTTACGTAAGTCGCTGATGAATCTGGCCCTTGGAGGGAGGCTTCTATTTCTTATCGAGGCGACTCGGTAGCTCTCTTGAAACAGTCTATGAATATCTAACAGGCAGATAACATCCAATGAAAAGTCAATGACGATACGATACTCAGCAACAATGATAGTTATTGATTAAAGGTACCCATATATCCATAAATTCTAGTGCAGTGATCGGATGACTGCGTTTCTCAAGGATATCCAGAAATGGTAGCACTCACTAATCCCACTGTTGCTGAAATGGTTTGTTGAAAGTTTCTGATACAAGACTAAAGCTGGAAACAAACAACCAGTGTTTCGCACCTTTTATCTTCTATGTTAAGTAACAGAGGAAGTTCCAGGTCTCAAGATTTGGTGCAGTTATGAATAAAATCGTGTATAAGCTTGAACTGGCTATTCTTTGTTGAACTCACATAGGTGAAACACATAGGTGATCTGCGCATAAAGAATAACGTAAAGGACGGCGTTACTCAATTTCTTTTATGATGCGCCACGCATTCTAATTCTACCGGATATTGTGGAGGTAATTTGAATGCGTATTTGGCCACACAATGACTTGTGGTTGCCAGTAGATGAACAAGTTAGCATTATCCTTCCCTGTGGAGTCTGGTGCCTTTACATCAAACCCAAAGAAAGAATGGAAAGCATGGTTGGTCTGCGAGGGAAAATAGAACCAGGAACCTCAGGTGGGCGTGACATCCGGCACCTCCTCCGACTACACCACACAACCAATGCTGTGGATATGCCCGAATAAATCTAGTACATGATGGCACATAAATTATTCTAGCATTCATACTATTCTTAACGGAAAGAGGTATCTGGTTCACCCTTGCCACCCCCGCCAGCAAAAACTGAACATTGGAGGCCTATGAATCAGCACACTGCTTAGCAAGAGGCATCAAAATCTTACCTCTTCCAAAAATCCATACAAGAACAGCTCCGCTAGGATTTTCAGGTACCCAAATATTCATACTCAGGCAGTCTTCGCTGATTTCCTAAACAATGAGGAGTTGATTCACTTCAGTTCAAAACAACTGTGTGGACAAATTCAAGCATAGTGTTTGTATAGTGGCAAACAAATTCGGCGCGCTATCATGACAAATCTTCCTTTTGCAAACGTGTTTTAAACGAAAAGTAAGTGGAATAACCACCAATTCTTTATGGCATTCCTTTTTCTTCTAGTACTATGCATAGCAGGTGGTGCCCGTCTGCCGTATTGTCTTTTGGCATTTTCATCATTTTCCTCATTTTAGTTTGTATAGCGGAAAAATGACTCCTACCGTTGGTGGGTTCCACATCTCAGAGCCTTTGAAATTCGGAAAGGTCTTGTCTGGTGTTTGATAGCAGGTCTTCGCCGGGGATTTAGCCAGCAGCTCTCCGTCTGAATTGATGTATGCAACTTGATTTGCCTTCACAAAAAACTGTTATTTGTCAATCTTAGCGCTTCAATGAGCTTCTCACAGCTAAGGCAATTTTAGAAGTAATTTCGCGAGTTGTGTTTATGAAAAAGTAGAAGTTCGACGGAATTATAAGCAGCTGTTTGTGACCTTCAGGTCGCTGCTTATTTGGCGATAAGTGGAACCCAGTAACACACTGAAATGCATGATATTGTTAGACTTAACAAGACATTGAAACAATTTGCTTTAATTGTTTTCATGTGAAAATTCGAGTGAGCAGAAGAATACATTTGTTTTGTCCTAACAAACATAGACATCAGTTTTTGTTACTATTATTCTTTGTTTTTAATTATTTTCTAAAGCATAAACAATGGTATAGTAAAATGAGAGCAAAAGGAAACAACGGATAATGGAGCGACCGTGAACATCAGAAATTATACAAAAAGCATGGAAAACAAATTTTGCAGCACCATATGATACTCAACCTTCCGAAAATTTTAAGAACTGTGACGTGATCTGCGATTCAATTGCTAACACAAGAAGTTACAACTTCGCTCTCATAGATCTTGTTAGCGTCCCGTTAAGGAATTTTGTTGGGCCAATGGAAACGTTATTTGCGACAATTTGTACATCAGGATAAAATCAGCTGTTTTTTTTTACCCATTCATTGAAGAAATACTAAAGAGCAAAGCCCGTTCAGTATGCTCTGGAATAAATCTATAATCCACTGAGAGGCCCATCACCATGAAATTCCCAGTGAAGCGATTAGAGTACTTTTTAGAAGGTCTATATCTCTCTTCTTTGTTGGATTTCGCTCACAATCACTTTTCACTATGTCTCGCACATAGATTATGAAACCACGTATTTGTTCCTTAGAAAGATCGAAGACCGGTAATTAGCTTTCTAAACTATAATATAAAGATGTAATGATTGGCAAAACATAGGTCGTTTCTTATTATGTAACCAAGACCTAGAACTTCATCAATCATGGTTTTAATGAAGGAGTGCTTTTAAGCTTCAGATGCGCGAAAGTTCTTCCTTCACTCACTTTACTTCCTCATCACATTCTCTTTGACAATCGTCTTCATAGCGTTGCAGCCAAATTCCAGTTCATGATAGAGGCATATGCTGTGAGCGTCGCATAGATCAAGCTGGGAACATTAATAGCATTTACATTCACGCACCAATGAGAAACATGTTCGCCTCTCACTTACGCGCTAGCAATGAAGGACATTCTCCCAATTTATTTCAGCAGAACCTAATCACCAGTACAATTTACCAATTCGACGACAATGATTTTGATCAGCCTCAAAAAAACTTTTGCCTAATTCGGGTAGAAGAGAGACTCCGTGAATATTTACGATATTCGGCCTACATCGTAGTACATTGTTTTGAATTCCTTCGAAAAGGTAAGGGGAATTGTCATAAAAGTATCTCTGCCAACACAAGATGCGTTAAATTTTCAGCAACTTCTAACGAAGATATGGTTAGTAACCGTGGCGCCGCAAATGGCTCGGATCTCAATGCTCTTTAATACCGCTAAATTATCCAACCGCTGACAAAACGTTCGTCATGTATATAAAAAGGGCCCCGTTTAAATGGAGCACTACTTGCATTGCGGAAGTAAACCTCTCTTCTGTGTCTTTCTTGCTAAGGGGAATTGTCATAAAAGTATCTCTGCCAACACAAGATGCGTTAAATTTTCAGCAACTTCTAACGAAGATATGGTTAGTAACCGTGGCGCCGCAAACGGCTCGGATCTCAATGCTCTTTAATACCGCTAAGTTATCCAACCGCTGACAAAACGTTCGTCATGTATATAAAAAGGGCCCCGTTTAAATGGAGCACTTCTTGCATTGCGGAAGTAAACCTCTCTTCTGTGTCTTTCTTGCTAAGGGGAATTGTCATAAAAGTATCTCTGCCAACACAAGATGCGTTAAATTTTCAGCAACTTCTAACGAAGATATGGTTAGTAACCGTGGCGCCGCAAACGGCTCGGATCTCAATGCTCTTTAATACCGCTAAATTATCCAACCGCTGACAAAACGTTCGTCATGTATATAAAAAGGGCCCCGTTTAAATGGAGCACTACTTGCATTGCGGAAGTAAACCTCTCTTCTGTGTCTTTCTTTTTCATAGCCCACACAAGCGGCGCGAGAGCACAAGTCGAAAACGGATATACGCTGCACAACCGGAACATTCTACAGAATTATCCAACTATGAAGAGAAAAACTCCCTGCGAGGCTAAGACTACACAGTTTACGGTGTTTCAAAAACGAAACATACACCATAGAAAGGGAGAAATGCGTTCTCTGAAGCAGCTAAAATTGATATGATGATGGTCGAAGTTTGAATGTTTCCTCCGGAAGGATGACCCACGCATTCTATTTCCGCGAAAAAAGTCGGGGTAATTTCATATGAGTATTTGACCTGTACCATAACTTGCAAAACCCGATATCGACGGTCATAGATTCCGAGAGGAGGAAGCCTAGACGGAACCTCAAAAAAAAACGATGAGTAGTGGTGTACGAGACAGGCAGAGGCTTCCCATTCGCCTGTGGTACCGACACACCTGAGGTCGACAACCTGTGCTAGTGAAGTCAACGGTGCAAAAAAATATTCTGACTGATTTGCAATGCTCAATATATAGCGATAACATGTTCGCTGTTTCGCTCTGACCTAATTGTACAGTCAGAAGCAGCGTAATCTGGGATCACTTCTCCAACTATCAAGTTGATAAGAAACGTTTATATCTACTACACTTTACATTTTTTACAAAAAACCAGAGGTAAACGTCAATCTGACAAAAAACTAAGTTAAAAGGATACCAAGATTTGTGAAAAGCACAGAAACCATATCGGTTTTGTTTGTCAATTTTTAAATTTTAAATTTTTTATCATTGGTTTTTTTACTAAACTATGCACAATAAGTCTTAAACGGTCATCTGACGATGGTAATGAACATGACAATAGCTCTATTTTGAAACATATTCTATTGTTGTTCTTGAAGGTGCCTTCTTCATTTTGACTAAAACTGTTGAGAATGTTTTTCTTACACCGGGAAACGAGTCTTGATGCAACGTTGTTCACAAAATATATGAAATATCAACTTTTCATAAAAGTTGTAGGCAACCTCGAGAAGATACAATTTTGCTCATATATTCTGGCACGACCCAAGACGTAAACTCACCACAACTGTTTGGGATACGCGGAGGATACCTAACTAAAGACACCTAACTTTCTCATATTTTCCTGTTACATTGGTAGTGGTTTCACGTACTCCATGGTTTCCTTATTGGTTCCGGAGGCTGGAAACGCAGACAACCCACTGGCGGTTCTGCATACGGTACTCCTAGATAGGCCTGCACTTTAGTTCCCCCATAATCCTGGAATGCGAAGGATTAACTTTTGCAGATTTAAACGGTCTCTTCTTAGAACAAACCTTCAATATACCGCGAATTTTTCCTAAGGTCGTTTTGACGACGGGGTCATTGTGCGAATCACCTACACAGCCGATCGCATTTAGAACTAATGATAAGAGGAGTAAATGGAGCAGCCGTGGCATGTGACTTGTCCTGTGGAGTTTTCTTTCGTGGCGCTTTTATAGTAGATGTGCCTTAAACGATGACATCCAAACACAAAAACCCTTATGCAGAAGAACAAAAGCAATCGCCATGACATGACATTGCAAACATGGACAGAGCTGTCGCATAGTTTGCTCTGTGCGCTCTCGAAAATAATCTTCGTCAAAAAAGCAGACCGATCGTTTTGGAGATACTGTACTGACCTCAAAAGAATACTCTTCCCAACTCTAGATGCCGAAGCGATAGCGAGGCTAAGCAACCTTATGTTAGCTCTAACCTTTGCAATTGTGCTTCTCCAATAAAAGAAGATTACTACGTTGATGCGTAATCATGCTAGCTTTCGGCTGCTGAGACGTAGCTTTTTGTGAAGGACTGCACAGAGAGCCTGCTGCTTTTAAAATTGAAGTTCAATGTTGCCCGTCGTCTTTTACTTCCACCATTAAGCCACGGCTCACAACAACTCATCTCGAAAGCTTCTTCAATTCTCTGCGGCTGCTCTTCTAAGCATCGTTGAATTCATGGTTGTGCGGGTCTTGTGATCACGCAAGTTCTTGGTTTCTAATAACAAAGAGTTTCAAAATAAGCAAAATTTCCTTCTGCAGGCCTAAATAAGCAAGAGCACTTGGCAACTTTGTGTCCAAATGCCTGAGAACCGCATTGGAATGTATTGTGCTAGTGCTCGTTGAGCGCAAGAAACCTATTGCATTAGCCAAAAACGAAATTATGGTGACACATGGAAGGTTGGGGCAGCCACTTTTAGGCATTAGCTATTCTAACCGTGCCCGATTCGTTTGTTTAATGGGGAAACTATAACTCGGCCACGCGCATGGTGGCGCATCCGATGGAAGCGCCGGCTATCGCGTACACTCGATTCCTTGTTCTTGGTTCGTACTTCTCGCTGAATCCAACCAAGTCTTTTGTTTGTCTGCGGTCGATGAGCTAGTTTCACGCTCATTTAACAAGGGCGCAATATTGGCTTGTTCAAAATTGGACATTGCATGTCATTCTATAGGTCAGACATGCCTTCAGATGACCTCTCCGACATCCTGTAGAAATAGAATGCGTGGTGCATCACAAAATGGACTGAGAAAATGCCTTCCCAATTGGATGCGACTTCAGATCAATTCTCACTTTCTGGCGCAATTTTTCCCTAGCTTTCTTCATCCACCACCTCTAACTTTTCATATACCTTGTTATTTCAGAATTCTCTTTTTGATTTTCTTCTTCTTTTTCTCGAACATCGCTGAGGTGAAGAGCGATCATAAGACCTGCAGCTGTTTAGCACCTTTGGGGTGACAACTAGAAAAACCATGAAAAAGTTTCTAGGCAGCATCTTGTATTGATCTTTACGCCGTGTTTAATATTAACCAGGTGAACAGTGCACGCAGTAGAGAGAGCACCTGTTTAAACAGGCATCTAACTTTGTTCACCGCTATATTGGTGCCTCTAACACTGCTGAAGCTTATGAAAAAACGTGCACGCCACCTTCTATTGTAATGATTGCATGGATGCTACGCATTGAAAATTTTCCACACAAAGAGAACATGCTATATGGCGCTTTTTGATAACGGTAATCCTAAAAAATAGAATGCAATTTTCTATTGCGTTTTCTCAAACTCTGCCTTCAAAACTTTTGTTCTGCACCAAGTGTTCTTTTCAAGCTTTGAGCTAAGGCTTCTTGGCTACTTCTTAAAGTAACAGCTGTTGACTGAGTAGCTGTATGCTATAAGGTAGAACAAATCAGAAGATTTCGAATTGTGAGTTGAGAGACACTGACAAAATCTAGCAAATTCGACAGCCTCGTACCTTAACACACCATTAAAATTTTCACATATGGAAAGATCAAGAGTAACATTCTTGATTAAATGATCGACTAAATGTAGGCAAATAGAAAGGCGAGTATTCCTTCAAACACTGTAGTTCACATATAATCCACAGAGATATATGTTTCCAAGAAATCACGTTGTCAGTTTGCGAAACACCAACTTGTATGAAGGCTTTCACATAAGCATTAAATCATACGTGCTTGTGCGTAATCGCTGACGGCAACTGCTTCGTGTCTCGTCCCCCACCAATACATGCGACACCCTGGGTCTAGTTTACATGAGATCTCAACACTCATTGCCAGCAATGAGACACTCCTCTGGTGGTGCATCTTTAGCTCTGTAATCCTTTGTGCCGCTCTAGATCTGCTCTCGAAGCTTCCGTCATACTAACGCATTAACATCATATCCCAGGTAAATTTAGCAACTTTGCTAAGCTGTGAAGCGGTTTCAAGGCTTCTTTCACGCCATTCCCATGTACTGTTTTTATATCCACTCCCGCTTCATCCCCCATTCTGAAGTGTCTACCTCTGCCTCAATGTTAATGCGTAATTTGCTTAATTTACCACAATTTATAAAACCTCCATGTCATTGTCGAATTTCGCTTTCGAATAATCGGGCAACGGGGAAACATCGCCGTTTCCGCTAGTTTCATCCATTGTGCAGTTGCGACGACACTAATCTGCAACATTCTTAATGCACTATCGACCGTACGACTTTTGCACACTCTGCGCACTTGAGCACGATAGGCTAAAAACAGTGTTTCCCTTTGCTCTGCTAGTGTTCTGCTAACACAATCCAAGCGAATGTGATATAGGTCGATTTGGACAAAGCCGAGATACTATGGGACGTACAGCCAGAAAAAGTTGGTAACGTTGACATTTGTAACTGCAACTCTTTAAGAGCCGGCGATTACAGAGAATGTCCGTCTAGGAGTCGTCAGCTAAAAACACAACCGTTGCACTAAAAAATCAGTGTGGATTGGCCACCAGGTACTGATAGCGTGTGGCCTAAACCACTTAGAGTCGAAGTTTTTGCTACACGTTTATTAAAATGAAAAAGATCAAAACAAAGAAAGGCAATTCAAGGTCAAGAGGCTTGGAGGACAGGGAGTCGCGGAGTAGAAGGATGAGGCGACGGTATCTGTTCATGCGGAATGCTCAAGAGCGATGTTTCCGAAGAAGCGGCGACATTCGAAACGTAATATGTATAACGTACTGGAACGCGGCCAGCCATAGGGTGTACCTCTAAACAACATGATTCTCGCGCATGATCTTCAAGATCAAAGACGGCGAGATCAATGCGCAGATCTTCAGTCAGGAAATCAGCGCGATTGATTCTCGTAATACATTTCACTGAACGGCGGCCTTCAACATGAACGAGTCAATTTCCTATAGAGAGGAGCTGTCAAATTCGCCCAAGCAGCTCTCACCGCTTGGTGAGTCTGTCTTAAAAGAGCCAGATTTTATTTCTTCACATTCTACAGGTCATAACAGTTCCTGCAAAATGACTTTCTTGAAATTATCGTTCGCCAGCGTGTATGCACAGAAAATTTTTTGGGGATTTCAAGCTCTAATTTCAGCAACTCTTAATTGTGGAAATTGGCTTTTGCAGTTAAGTACAGGAATGAAAAGAGAACCACGCTAAGTCGAGAACTTGAATCCTACAAGTATTCAAGTGCTACATTTTGTTAGACCAAGATGAATAAGTTTTTTAACAAAAGCATGATTTTTTCATTTGACTCTGCTCCTGACTTCTATTCTTCGGGATAATTATCTGTTACCCAACAAATTGTCAAGGAGCAATTTATTATTCTTGACGCTGTCTTTCTTGGCTAATTGTGAACAAAGAAGCTGCTCAAATAAAAGCTCATCCGAAGTTGCTATAGAGAAGAAAATTAATGTTACCTATTGACCAGTTTGGGGATATCTCCAATCTTCTTAATTTTCCGAAATCTGCCTCCGTTTTGATTCTCTGTCCAGGCGCGGATCCATACATGGCCCGATTTTAAATTCTAATGCACCCCAAACGTTCATGGATTGGACAGCACAACTGTGCGGTTGGTTCACCATTCACATACTTCTAATAGGCCTTCTTATTGATACTAATTTTCTAAGCAAGACGACTACTATCTGGTCTGATCTTATAGTTGGGATAAATTGATCACAATTTTAGTCACATTTTTAAAGGCATCTTAGAGTTGCAAAGTTTATTGTTTTAAATGCAAGCAGGTCATTGCATTTTCTTACCTTTCTCTACATCTTTGTTTGTGATTCAAGCATCAAATGGGTAATACTGCAAGGGTGTAAGCCATCTTTCTCGACAAGGAACACATTCATCTTCCACAAGTCATGGACAGCACTCTTAGACGGCTATAACGATGAACGTGTTTATGAACTCATTTAATTACGTACTACACGCGTAAACGAACATTGAGTATAGTATTAAGTAGGAAAGAGCCAACCTTGTCTTCACTTCTGTGCGACCGACTGTACGGCCCGAGAGTGTGTGAGAACTGATCGTCACAAATGATCTCTGCCGATATTGGCTTCTTGAATCTCGCGAATCTATTGGTCGTTGAAACGTCTTCAAAATCATCTCTCAGCAGTAGCAAGTGCCAAGTATCAAATACTTTATCGAGTAGTCTGAAGTAAGAGCGCACAAACTCTGGTTGGTGGTCAGCATTAACAAGTAAATTGTATCGATAGGTAGACTGCTGGTCATTAATATCCCCATATTTGGTTCCGGGCTACACGTGTGAGGTGGAAATCAGCAGAATGTGTGGGCTAGTTGGAATACATCACAAGTAGTTGTTCTTGTTCTCTTTTTTCTTTTTCTTCATCTTCTGAAGCTGAATAGGTTAAACGGCCAGCGAAACACGCCAAATACAAAAGCTTTATTAACGACAACACTAATAAAAACAACAGTAATGAAATGTTAGAAAAATGGAGAAGCGAAAAATTAGATGTAAACGAGGAAATAGGCCCCAGAACAGTGGTGTGAGGGGGCACCGGCTTTCTCTGGTGCAGTCGAATCACTAGGTCCCGAACAGCGGAGAGTGAAATCCTCCTAATCGATCCCCAAAACTTAAAGTGCAGAACTTAACAATCCCGTCCATGTCGCAAGGTAGGCCTTTTTGATTATAGTAGCCAAAATTCGCTTCTCTGCGTTTCTGTCCGCTCAGGCCCTTCCGTTTTTTATATTTCTTTCCATCTCAATATGCAGCAAAGTGTGCAAAATCGGTTGCTATCAAACAATGTTAATATCGAGTGACAGATAGACTTACATCGTGTATATTACCGAGACATTCAAGGTAGATCTTGCATAACTATTAGGTTGGTGCATAAGTTCTCGGACATTTGGGGCATGAAATATTTATTATCACAACATACGAACAACAATATCAAATCATTTGAAGTAACCACCCTTTACATCTGTTGTCTTTCGCCAACGTCCGAGCCGGGAACATGGTATCGGGTACATGCAAATGCAAGCACCTCTTCCGACTGCGCTGCACGCACCCACAAAAGGCATTATTTCCAAAAATTCAAACAAATCCATGGAAACATAAAAATATTCTTGCTGATTTCATTAGTTTTTTTTTCAGGAACAGTCCTAATCGGGAAGATGAATCCTGCAAAATTAGTGAAGAATAAGGGCGAATGTGGGAAGCTCACTGAGAAAAACGTCCGTTAAAAATTCCGTTAAATTTCTAAAAATTTCCGTTATGTCGTTAAGCCAGATTTTAACGAAAAATGCCGTTAATTCGTTAAATTCGTTAAATCGTTAACCGTTAAATGTGCACCCTGATGCCGACAGCTCCTGCCGCAGGTAGCGGGTGGGAACAAACACTGTTCATGGACGAAAAGCCGTTCACCGTGGAGTAGGCTCGCAACCACCAAAACGGCAGAATCTGATCCGGAGAGACTCCAGCCACCTCTGCAATCGCTGACCACCGTCAAAATCTGCAGGCTCCCATGGTTTGAGGAGGAATCTACACCTACGGAAAGATCCCTGGTTTTTATGGACGAAGGTGCAAAAATAAATCAAGATGTGTACTGGAGATATTTGAGGCCGCGGCACTTTTCTAGTCCCCACTTCAGCAATGCCCAGTGAACGTTTCAACAAGACTCAACCCGCCCCCCCCAGACACACAGGGGCGAAAAGCACGCAAGCATGGTACAAGGCTAATTTTCCGGACTTCGCCATGCCTGCGGAATGGCTACAGCACTCCTCGGATCAGAATCTAACGGACTACAGCGCGTGGTCCATTTTGAAGGTCAGGGTCCCTGCCAAGCGCCACCACAGCCTAGAGGAAGGAGTCTCTGCATCGGAAGTGGAAACGACTGTCTCCAGATGAGCTGCGGCCCATCGCCAAAAACTTCTCCAAGCGTTTCGACTTCTGCGTACGCGCCAATGGTGGGCAATTCGAATCTGGACGAATATAGCCTTGCCTATTGTCTATGTTGTTGTTTTTGTAGTTATAATTTAAAAACCTTCATCGCGTTGTTGTGGAACACTCTGTATTAGCGAAACGAAAGTCGGACACCTAGCGAGGCGGCAAGGCCGAAGCCTAGGTAGAGGTGGGTCAGGACACTTGTCATCAATATATAGAGTGTCTCAAAAAAAAAGAATACACTGATTTGAAAGTGGTAACTTCGCTCACAATGATGTACTGGAGCTTGAGGGCAAATATGAAAGCTTAAAAAATAGAAAATTTTATGACATATGAACGGTGTGGATTACGCCATGCACTCATCTGAATTCTTCCATTTTCCACCGATTTATTGAGTTTCGCTTGAATACTTGTTGTAATTTTTCTTGAAGGAGCCGTTTTGATCAATTTGTGTTTTTTTGAAGCTTACAATTTAAAAGCACTGCACGGCTTGTGAAAATGGAGAGTATCCTAAAAAAAATTTAGGTAAAACAACATTGCTCCAACACTCCAACAACTCCAACATTGCTGCTAGTGAAACGTTTGGAGCTGTTTGAGACTCACATGGGAACATAGGGTAACGGAAATTCTGTGACATGCAAATGGTCAAGATCGCGCCATGCACTAGTCTGAAACCTTACATTTCAAACTCAATTGAAAGTGCATGGGCTGAATGCTTGTTGCAATCTTTTTACTACTTAGCTACATTAGCCTGTGCTGTGCATTTTAACATTTAGAACCTGACAATCACGTAAGAGACACGTAACATGCGAGTTTATTGATTGCACAATTTGGCGTTCTCGTTATCGCTCTAATAACGTTTTCAACATATATGACCCCATGAAACGAGTCACGCCCGGCTCTTGGCTTTCTTTCGAGGAGAAGAAGTTTATCCTGAGGTACTACTGGAGAATCGAAAACATCGTCGAAGTGCAGAGGCGATTCAGCGACTACTTCTCCAAAACATCACCAACTCGCGTCACCCATGCACAATCAATCGAGTCCGACAAGGTTTTGATCGGAGGCATGGCGCAATCTTATTTTCCTAAACTTTCATACGAGCCCTTAACTCCTTCACTACCCTTATTGTATGCAATGTTATCACTTTCAAACAGTGCGTACACTTTTGAGACATCCTGTATTTGCTTGGATGAAACGATCTTCCCACCCAAAAGCATACTCGAACATTCGACTTCGAATATTCGAAAAACGCTATTTACGAACGTATTCGAATTCGAGTGCTCGAAAAAATGCGATTTTCGAATGCATTCGAATCCGAATGCACGAAAAATTGCGATGTTCGAATGTATTCGAATTCGAATGCTCGATAAAACGCGATTTTCGAATGTTCGAAAATTGTCGCTATTAGAAAATATTCGGTTATTCGAAATTTTTGGGAGAGCACAACTATAGTGCCAAAGTACGAATTCGCGACACGCTCAGGATTTTCAGAAGAAATCCAGCAATGAACAACCGCTATGAGTGCACATTTGTTACAAGTGAACCCTTTGCTCACACTGCGATCCGTAGAACGACCAGTCAACTATTGTGTATGTCTATGAATGTCTAGTTATACAATACCTGCACGTCATTTGTTCTTACTGGTCTTCTAATAGACGGCGATCGCTCTGGCGGTAGTAGATCTATGCGTGAGTTTATCTCTCACCTCCAGTCTTTGACGATTGGTTGTAGATTTACGGCAAAACCGCTAGAGCGGACAAAGCGCTTGGTGGTCTAAATTGCATGTCAAAAAGCCTTGCGCCACATTCATGCTTCTGGAGGCGACAACTCCGTCATATCGTTAGGCCGAATAAAGATCCACTAAAAAATCTCGTGTTGGGACAGTATTAACAAAAAACAATAACTAACCATGACTAGGTTTCATGAAGGGAGAAGTTGGAGATTAAGCATAAAATTATTACGCACCTGTGTTTCAGGCGATTTTCATTGTCTAGTCTCCGTCTGCTTAGACGGATGGATGAAGGCACCTGAGAATGTAAAATGTAAAAAGGCATCTTATGTACACGACAACAACTAAACCAAATAGAAACTTGAGAGATAGATACAAATAGTCTAGAAAAACTTCAAAAATAGAGCAAATCAGCTGTTCAGCGTTTGCCGAGTGATAGCCTCCCGAGATGCATTACACCGCGAGAGGTTGTCGGTCTGCGGAGACAGGAAGTATACCTGCTCATTCACGGACCGTCGCCAACGATCCGAGGAAAATGGGAGTTGCGAACCTCGGCTACTGGGCGCGCGCTGGGCCCCGGCAAGATTATTCCTGTTCCGCAGACACTTCCGCGGGGCTATACCAAAAGCCTTAGGAACGGGCATTTGAAATACCTCCAGACAATGTGACCTAGAAGGTACAAATACCTTAACCAAACGGCTTTTGCTATTAGAGAATATTCCCATACGGTACACGGATTCAGGCCTTCACTCGTCCTGAAGAACATCTATCTGACCTGCCACCTTGTCCTCCAGATCTCCCTGACGTCTCGACGGAGGCACTTCTTGAGACACCTTCTCAATACCTGCTATTATAATGCTTCGCATCCTACGATCCTCTTCGATACCATCTGCAATGGCCTGAGGGATTATTTTCGCCTACAGTGCCGTCACCATTTTCTCAAAAGTGGATCGGTATTCCTCTCTACAATAAAAATAATAATCTCCGTCAATATCGACATGAGTGAGCCTTTTCGATAGGCACGAGAAGGTGACTGGGCTTGCTTTGCTGACATCGTTAGGAACGCGTTTTCACTCATATCAAAATTTGACAGCCGTGAGACCGGATTATGGATCCGGGAGAAAACCAAGGAGAAAACAAACTGAACCGACGCAGTCGTTTTAATTATAGCGAGGAACAAAAGCAAGAATCCAGGAAGGTTCATCACAAGTTTTAAGAACACAAGCCGAAAAACATCCGTGAAATTTTTGAGTGCCGTTTTGCATTTGGCAGAAGCCACAACCATTTTTTGACAAACACAAATTTTCATTCAGCTGAGGCGAACACAGTATTAATTTATCAAGAAAATATGTTTCGTCCCTGCAGTTTTTGTGTCCAGTTACGGTATCATAGATTATACGCTATGATATGCTAGTGGCGCTCTTAGGCATCGTGGAAAAATAAACGCATATGAAGGCCAAACAGACAACCTCAATTTGTTGGAAGAAATGATGCTCTAAAACTGACTCATGTGAGCATGAGGAAGCATAATAACAACAAACTAATGTGTGTAAAAACATTGGTAGTAGGCGTATTCGAACTCAAAAACCCACCGAGGAGAGGCGGCACACCTACCGACTGCGCCATTCAGTCACATCTCGTGGGGTGTCATAGGGGTTGATGGGTGTTCTGCAAACGGTTTCAAACCTCCTTCTCAGGTTTAAGAAAAATTCAGCAGCAACTAACTGCCGTTTTGGACTGCGCTCGCACGGCTCCACACCCTGTCAAAATAGCATCGCAAACGCTCACTAGGAGTATTCCTTGCAAGAAGCATAACACAGTTTAAGACTCTAAAATGTCGCAAAAACAACAAGAAGCAACACAGAAACAACTCTCAAGAAACAGTATTTTGATAGGAAATAGTGTACGAAAGCATTGCACTTCAAAATTAAATTAGGATTATTTTCCCCGCTATTTTTATTATCATTTACCATTAGACAGCTTTGGAGGATTTCAAAGATTTTGGTATTAAAAAATCATACCGAAGGCAGGCCAACCTAGAATAACTCAAGGGTGGTCATAGAACTCTTCTTATCTATTAGCTGTAGTAATGTCTCATATTTAATTTAAAACTACTTGAAGGCGCGGATGGTCGGGAGTTTTTGGGGTAAATACGAAAAGAATTATCAACGCACTCGTTCACTGCAATGCGTCGTGCGGATTACAAACCTGATAAACGTCAATGGATTACAAACGCAAACAAAGTAAGTGGAACTCTGGAAATCCTCGTAACACATCCATCCACCAACTAATGTGCTGTATGTATCACCTGTATCACCTGTCGTCCCGTTGATCATCGACTTGCTCGAGCGGGCGCCAGCAGCGTCTCCATTCGTCCCTGTCGCGTGCCAGAGTGGTCCAATGGATCCTCCTCGCTCGAGGGACACGAAGAGCGTCATATCGGTCGTTCAGGGCTTTCACGAAGAAGTCCGACCAACGCGTTGGTGGGCGTCCTGGTGTTCTTTTGACATCCCGCGGAATCCAATCTGTGACGACTCTCGTCCAGCGGGTGTCTGCAAATCGCATTACGTGGCCGGCCCACCTAATTTTCGACGTCTTGGCCCATGCGACAGCGTCTCTGATCTTCGAACGTCGGCGAAGCTCGGAACTCCGGAGGCCTTCTCTCACTTGCGTGAGTCGTGTCACTCCGAGCATCGTCCTCTCGATTCCACGCTGCGCGACGCTGATCACGTGTTCATCCTGCTTTCGTATAGCCCAGGTTTCTGAGGCGTATGTTAGGGCAGGAAGAACAGTGGAGTCGGATAGGTGGGCACGGAGTCGGACGTTCTTCGTCTTCTTCGCGACTTCTTCGACGCTCTTGAAAGCTCCCCAAGCCGCTCGTTTCCTCCTGCTCAGCTCTGGTGCTAGGTCCTTGGCCATGTTGACTTCGCGACCCAGATACACATAGCTGGAGCATTCGGAGAAGTTCGTTCCGTTGAGCGAGAATGGGGCATCAGAAACCCATCCGTTCTTCATGAACATCGTCTTCGTAAGATTCAGCTGCAGTCCAACGCTTCCACATACACGATCGAAGTCGGCCAGCATTCGTTCCGCCTGACTGATGCTCGGTGTTATGAGCACGATGTCGTCAGCGAAGCGAAGATGATGTAGTTGCCGGCCGTCGACCTTCACTCCCATGTCTTCCCATTCTAGTTCGCGCATGACGTTTTCGAGGGTGGCGCTGAAGAGCTTCGGGGATATGGTATCCCCTTGTCGAACCCCTCTCTTCACGTCAATGACGACGTCGTTGTAGAATGGTGAGATCTTGGTCGTGAATCCACTGTACAGCTCTCGAAGGACTCTGATGTACTGAGTAGGAACGCCCTGGGTGAGCAGGGCTTCCACGACCGCTTCAGTCTCGACGGAGTCGAATGCCTTCTTCAGGTCGATGAACGTAAGGCACAGCGGCAGCTTGTACTCTCGCGACACTTCGATGAGCTTCGTAATGGTGTGTACGTGGTCGATCGTGCTGAATCCTCTCCGAAATCCTGCTTGTTCGCATGGCTGTCCTTCGTCCAGCGTTCTACTAATCCTATTCAAGATGACTCGAGTGAACAGCTTGTAGACTACGGACAGCACGCAGATCGGGCGATAGTTGCCAACGTCGTGCACGTCTCTCTTCTTGTACACCAAAACGGTCTTGCTGGTCTTCCACTGAGATGGAACCTTGCATTCGGACAGGTAGCGTGTGAAGAGCCGCGCCAAGGTGTTGATGAGCGCTGGCGGGAGGTTCTTCAGGTGTTCAGCTCTGATCCTGTCAGGACCGGGTGCTGTACGTTTCTTCACCGACGAGATGGCGTGTCGGATTTCGGAAGAGAGAAGAAGAGAGAACAGAGGGGACGACGTATCCATCCTGCGGAAGATGGCATGGGGGCAGGTGGACATGGCTATCGAAGAGATCGGAGTAGAAGTCGTGGATGACTTTCTCCATGGTCCTTCTGGAAGAGGTGATGGTTCCGTCAGGACGTCGGAGAGCGGTCATCTTGGTCTTGAAGTTGGCGAAGTTCCGGCGGGCATTGCGGATGCTCAGCCCTGCCTCTGCTGCTTCAGCCAACACTTCCGCCCTTCTCTCTTTGAAATCTTCCTTTATCGCCGCTCTGCATAGCTTTGCAAGCTCGGACGTTAGTTGGTAGTTGCCTGACGCTCGTGCTGCTCCACGCTGGCGTATCAGCTCAAGAGTTTCTGGAGACAGGCGTCTCTTGGTGGTCTTTAAGCTCTCGGCTCCCTTAGCACTATCGTGGAGATGGTGCACGAAGCGATCGTATTCCTCGTCGACGTTGTCCATGACGGCATCTTCCCAAAGGCCGATAAGGGAGGTGTAGAGATCCCAGTTGATGGTCGTTCTGGGATTCCTCTTCTTGAACTCCGCGGCCTTCTCTCCTTGACGCGAAAAGCGGAACCTCGCGCGAAGGAGGCGGTGGTCCGATCCCGTGTAGAACTTGGGGACAACGGAGATATCGGTCAGGCAATACTTGCGAGTGAAGATGATGTGGTCGATCTCGTTGTGGAACTGGCCACCGGGGGATTCCCAGGTCCATCGTAGGGAGGGAGGCTTCTGGAACTGCGAGTTTCCATGGATGGTCTTGGTCGACATGATAAACTCAGACAGCCTTTCACCTTGCTCGTTCCACTCCAAATCGTGGGTTCCGATATGAAGTTCTTCCGGCGACCTTCGTGGCCCGATCTTGGCGTTGAAGTCGCCGACGATCACCTTGTGGAAGGTGTGATCTTCCTTATAGAACTTCTCCAGCTCCATGTAGAAGGCCTCGACGTCTTCGTCGTCGTAGTCGGATGTTGGGGCATACGCGACGAACACAGTCAAGGCTGGCACGGAGCCACATCGCTTCAGTCGCAGACGTCCGATTCGGCTTGTCAGAGACTCGTACGAATCGATGTTCATGGCCAAGTGCGTGTTGACGAGGACACCAACGCCGCCTACTCCCCTGCTGTCGCATGTTCCGAGGAACAGTTCTTCTCCGGAGTCGTAGGCGGCGTGTAGGGGGTGGTGTCTTCTCGTCTCGGTCAGTCCGATGACGTCGTACTTGATCTTCCTGGCTTGCATCATCAGGTCCTCGACGGATGCTTCCGACGCAAGCGTGCGGGCGTTCTAAGTACAGATCGTCATCCTAGTCCTTCTCAGTTTGCGCAGCCTGGTTAGGCCCTGAGATTTTAGCAGCCTCTCCGTACTCGTCCTTCCCATCGCTGCAGAAATGGGGGCTCTTCGGGGTCAGGGGAATGAGGCCCTTTAGTGCTGCTGTGTTTGACTGGAATACAACACGGGTAGCTAGTCAGGCTCTGTCGTGCGGGCGGGGTACTCCGGGCAGCCAGCCGGACTGCCCGAAGGGACGGGGCGAGACTTAAGGCGGCCTCGAATCGCCTTACATGTACTCCCAGTCTACCGAGTGCAAGCTTTTGGCCGAGCCGACACAGTTACAATCCGCACAGTCACGGACACATCCACGCACACTGTGCACGAACATGCCGCTCCCACGCACAAGGAACGCATCGACCCGACACAGCAGGAGCAAGGAGTCCATCCCCTGCATCCCACCTGCGTCTCTGGGCAGTACACGGTCGCATTTGGTTCGCGTTTAATTCCCTATCCACCACCCGGGGACGCGCCACGTGGCCTTGCGACAAGCGGCCCGAGATCCCTCTTAACAAGAGAGCCCGAAGGCTCTCTATCGAGGGAGATCCGTGGCTGTATGTATAGTGGTTGCTAACCATAAGGAAAGTGAATTTTCATAACAAAGTGTCGCCTTGCACTAAGATGGATAGAGAAAACAGGAAAAATGCTTACAATTTTATTAGATTTTTTTTTAGATTTTTTTTGGTTGAATGAATGGACTATGTCGTCATAAGTAACAATTCCGCAACCAAAATCAGCTGTTTTCGAAAGAAAAACTGGACACTAAAAAGTGTAAGCATATTGTTTATTATATGTATGCTCTAAATTTGGTGGCGATGTCCGTTCCTCCACGTGTGCCACTCGAAACTGTTCGCTTCTGCGAGCTAAACTAATCACGGACATTCAAGTACAGACGACAGGCCCTAGTGACAGGCCGGCCTATGGAGATCCCATGTCACATCACATGGTTGATGACGTTAAGTGAGTATCGAGATGCTACGGCGTACTCCGGGCTCTGCGAGTGTGAGAAGTGTGCGAGGGTCCCTGATGCGAGGACGGCATCGGGGGGAAACTGAGCTAGTCCGAAAGTCCCGTAACGTAGGCAAGACCCGCGTAGCTACGCTGAATGTGGGTACGTTGACGGGCCGCTCGTGCGAGTTGGCAGAAGCACTGGAGCGAAGAAGAATCGACTTATGTGCGGTACAGGAGACGAGGTGGTCCTGTTGTAAGTCGAGGGACATAGGCCGAGGCTTCAAGTCCATTCTGTGCGGCAGTCCCAGGACCACCAGCGGAGTTGGTGTAATCGTTTCCGAACGTTTCCGAGACGCGATTATAAGCGTGGAACGTTTTAATGACCGCTTGATGAAGGTCGTAGTCGCTGCTGAACAGCGTATGTATCATTTCTTCTCTGCATACGCTCCGCAGGCAGGCTGCTCTGAGAGAGCCAAGGATTAGTTTTGGACCCTGCTTGATGAAAAGACAGCAGAGGTACCGTCAGAAGACGCTGTCGTTATCGCAGGTGACCTCAACGGTCATGTGGGGACTGCGAAAGATGGTCGCAGTTGTCACGGCGGTTTCGGATATGGAGCACGTAACGCTGATGGTGAGCGAATCCTTGAGTATGCGGACTCGCATAACCTCATCATCGCGAACACCGTATTTCGAAAGCGTGACTCCCATCTGGTGTCGTTCTATAGCGGGAGCACCAAGACACAGATCGACTTCATCCTTGTGAAGCATCGCGATCGAAAGCTGGTTACAGATGCGAAGGTGGTGCCGTACGAGACTGTCGCCACACAGCACCGTCCGCTGATATGCACTCTTAAGTTCGCCCCTCCGAGGCTGAGGCATGTCGAGCGATGCGGTCCACCGAGAATCAAGTGGTGGCGATTGAAGGAAAACGCTGCAGCTTTTGTTTCTCGTATTCGGTTACCGACGGTGACAACCGTCGACGAAACATGGAAAGATGCAACCGATACGATTTTACAAGTTGCATGCTCTGAATTAGGCATGACTAAGCCTGGACGCCGCAAGATCGAGAAGCTGGCGTGGCTGTGGACTAACGACGTAAGAGAAAAAGTCCGAGAGAAGTAAAAATTATATCACGCACTCCTGAGCGACAAGACCGCAGACAAACGGCGTATGTACCAGGAGGCGAAGAAAGCGGCAAAGAAGGCCGTAGCCGTTGCAAAAGCCGTCCATTATGATGATCTGAGCAATAAACTCGAGACGCGCGATGGTGAACGACATCTTTATCGACCTGCCAAGGCACACCATCGGCAGGCCGATGACATCGAGAGATGCTTGGGCATCAACGATGAGAATGGCCATCTATTGAAGAACCGCAAGAAAGCTATGAAACGATGGCATGACTACTTCGAGTGGATTTCGACAGTAGAGTTTGCCCATCCGCCCATCCCTTGCGTCCCTCCTACGCACGGTCCTTGCAGAAAATCACTGTGGAGGAGACGGAAGCGGCTTCGAAGAAGATGAAGCCAGACAAAGCAACAGTCCCCGACGATATAGCGTCCGACCTATGGAAGTTGAGGTACTGGAGTTCTGCTGAGTGGCTAACGAAGTTTTTCAACCGGGTTTTTACGGAGAAGAAGGTACCTGATACTTGGAGGAAGGAACGAAGATCCGATTTAGAAGAAGAAGGGCAGTCCTGCAGGCTGCGCCGATTACCGTCCAATTCTTTTGCTCTCGCACAGCGTGAAAATCTTCGAGGGAATTGAAGATGGATCGCGATATCGTCCAGCTTTCCTCCAACCAATGCGGCGTCGTAGCGGGCTGTGGAACCGTCGATGCCATACATGCTGTTCTTTTCCTGGTAGAGAGACATCGCGAAAAGCAGAAACCGCTGCACCTAGCTTTTCTCGACTTACCAGGGAATGCCGTCGGCTTCCCATGAAACTTACGCCTTACGACAATACGGTGTTCCCGAAAAGTTTATTGAGTGGGAGCGCATATTTACTACGGCCCAAAGAAAAGTGTGCGAGCGCCAGCCGGCACACTGGCGGAGTTTCCTATCTCCTTCAGTGTTCACCAAGTCTCTGCGCTTTCCCCGCTCCTCTTCATTGTCGTAGTGGATGCCACTTCGAGAGATATTCAAGAGCCTACCCCCTTGACGCTGCAGTATGCAGATGACGTAATGCTTGCAAACGAAGAGAACGCGAACTCGAGCGAAAGCGCAATCTTGGTGCGACAGCTTGGTGATGTTCCAAACCAAACGTCAAAATAAGTACTTGAAAACAGAGATAAACAGAGACGGGTCCATTGAGATAAATGGCACTGCGCTAGTACGAACAACAAACTTCAAGTTCCATGGATGTGCAATTGCGTCTGATGGTAGTTTGACTTTCGAGGTGAACTCGCGTGTGAGTGCAGCGTCGTCCAAATGGCGCTCGACGACAGGCGTTTTATGCGTCAGAAAGATACCGGAACGCCTTAAATCGAAGGTTTATAGAACCATCGCCCGACCAGTAGCGCTGTATGGAGCTGAGTGCTGCCTGCAACCAAGGAGGTTGAGACTCGCCTCAACGTAGTGGAAACGAAAATGCTGCACTGGACGGCTGGTGTTACGCGTCTGGACCGTATTCGCAACGATGAATACGCCAGAGGTTTGGTGTCGCTCCAATTGCTGACAAGTTACGTGAAGCTCGCCTTCGGTGGTATGTCCACATTCTTCGAGCTAGTGGTGACACTGTTAGGAAGATTGGCCTTAACATAGATGTGCCCGGAAAACGGCCTAAAGGGCGACCGAAGCAGCGTTGGCTAGATACGTTGCATGCGAACCTGAAGGTTGCTGGTATTCATCCCGATCAAACATTTGATCGCGTAAAGTGGCGTCATCACACCAGAATAGCGGACCCCGCCTCGGAACGGGGTATTCTGGTGTGATGACGCTGAAAAGGAAGAAGCGAGCGCTGAAGAAGAAAAAGATGTGCATGCGCTAAATTTCGCTTACGCTGAACGACGTTAGAGAATTTCAAAGATTGTTTTTCAAATTCCTGTTTCTTTAGTCACGGGAATGTTCTTATAGCTAATCAAAACTCAACAAGGCAAAAACTATCCAGTGCTCTAAAGAAAGGGATTTTGCCATGTATACACATATTCAATAATTGTCTGGCTGAACCGTAAGTTATGTTCAGGAAAATTTTTACGTGGTGGAATTGTATGCTTCCATTACATTTTTTCAATCAACCACTATCAATAAAAAACGACGCATTGCAGTGAACGAGTGCGTTGATAATTCTTTTCGTATTTACCCCAAAAACTCCCGACCATCCGCGCCTTCAAGTAGTTTTAAATTAAATATGAGACATTACTACAGCTAATAGATAAGAAGAGTTCTATGACCACCCTTGAGTTATTCTAGGTTGGCCTGCCTTCGGTATGATTTTTTAATACCAAAATCTTTGAAATCCTCCAAAGCTGTCTAATGGTAAATGATAATAAAAATAGCGGGGAAAATAATCCTAATTTAATTTTGAAGTGCAATGCTTTCGTACACTATTTCCTATCAAAATACTGTTTCTTGAGAGTTGTTTCTGTGTTGCTTCTTGTTGTTTTTGCGACATTTTAGAGTCTTAAAC
The DNA here is from genome assembly GCA_947396885.1 of Heligmosomoides polygyrus polygyrus. Taxonomy (NCBI): domain Eukaryota; kingdom Metazoa; phylum Nematoda; class Chromadorea; order Rhabditida; family Heligmosomidae; genus Heligmosomoides; species Heligmosomoides polygyrus. The sequence goes on along the minus strand of OX377201.1, from coordinate 30,108,517 downwards.
TGTGTTATGCTTCTTGCAAGGAATACTCCTAGTGAGCGTTTGCGATGCTATTTTGACAGGGTGTGGAGCCGTGCGAGCGCAGTCCAAAACGGCAGTTAGTTGCTGCTGAATTTTTCTTAAACCTGAGAAGGAGGTTTGAAACCGTTTGCAGAACATCCATCAACCCCTATGACACCCCACGAGATGTGACTGAATGGCGCAGTCGGTAGGTGTGCCGCCTCTCCTCGGTGGGTTTTTGAGTTCGAATACGCCTACTACCAATGTTTTTACACACATTAGTTTGTTGTTATTATGCTTCCTCATGCTCACATGAGTCAGTTTTAGAGCATCATTTCTTCCAACAAATTGAGGTTGTCTGTTTGGCCTTCATATGCGTTTATTTTTCCACGATGCCTAAGAGCGCCACTAGCATATCATAGCGTATAATCTATGATACCGTAACTGGACACAAAAACTGCAGGGACGAAACATATTTTCTTGATAAATTAATACTGTGTTCGCCTCAGCTGAATGAAAATTTGTGTTTGTCAAAAAATGGTTGTGGCTTCTGCCAAATGCAAAACGGCACTCAAAAATTTCACGGATGTTTTTCGGCTTGTGTTCTTAAAACTTGTGATGAACCTTCCTGGATTCTTGCTTTTGTTCCTCGCTATAATTAAAACGACTGCGTCGGTTCAGTTTGTTTTCTCCTTGGTTTTCTCCCGGATCCATAATCCGGTCTCACGGCTGTCAAATTTTGATATGAGTGAAAACGCGTTCCTAACGATGTCAGCAAAGCAAGCCCAGTCACCTTCTCGTGCCTATCGAAAAGGCTCACTCATGTCGATATTGACGGAGATTATTATTTTTATTGTAGAGAGGAATACCGATCCACTTTTGAGAAAATGGTGACGGCACTGTAGGCGAAAATAATCCCTCAGGCCATTGCAGATGGTATCGAAGAGGATCGTAGGATGCGAAGCATTATAATAGCAGGTATTGAGAAGGTGTCTCAAGAAGTGCCTCCGTCGAGACGTCAGGGAGATCTGGAGGACAAGGTGGCAGGTCAGATAGATGTTCTTCAGGACGAGTGAAGGCCTGAATCCGTGTACCGTATGGGAATATTCTCTAATAGCAAAAGCCGTTTGGTTAAGGTATTTGTACCTTCTAGGTCACATTGTCTGGAGGTATTTCAAATGCCCGTTCCTAAGGCTTTTGGTATAGCCCCGCGGAAGTGTCTGCGGAACAGGAATAATCTTGCCGGGGCCCAGCGCGCGCCCAGTAGCCGAGGTTCGCAACTCCCATTTTCCTCGGATCGTTGGCGACGGTCCGTGAATGAGCAGGTATACTTCCTGTCTCCGCAGACCGACAACCTCTAGCGGTGTAATGCATCTCGGGAGGCTATCACTCGGCAAACGCTGAACAGCTGATTTGCTCTATTTTTGAAGTTTTTCTAGACTATTTGTATCTATCTCTCAAGTTTCTATTTGGTTTAGTTGTTGTCGTGTACATAAGATGCCTTTTTACATTTTACATTCTCAGGTGCCTTCATCCATCCGTCTAAGCAGACGGAGACTAGACAATGAAAATCGCCTGAAACACAGGTGCGTAATAATTTTATGCTTAATCTCCAACTTCTCCCTTCATGAAACCTAGTCATGGTTAGTTATTGTTTTTTGTTAATACTGTCCCAACACGAGATTTTTTAGTGGATCTTTATTCGGCCTAACGATATGACGGAGTTGTCGCCTCCAGAAGCATGAATGTGGCGCAAGGCTTTTTGACATGCAATTTAGACCACCAAGCGCTTTGTCCGCTCTAGCGGTTTTGCCGTAAATCTACAACCAATCGTCAAAGACTGGAGGTGAGAGATAAACTCACGCATAGATCTACTACCGCCAGAGCGATCGCCGTCTATTAGAAGACCAGTAAGAACAAATGACGTGCAGGTATTGTATAACTAGACATTCATAGACATACACAATAGTTGACTGGTCGTTCTACGGATCGCAGTGTGAGCAAAGGGTTCACTTGTAACAAATGTGCACTCATAGCGGTTGTTCATTGCTGGATTTCTTCTGAAAATCCTGAGCGTGTCGCGAATTCGTACTTTGGCACTATAGTTGTGCTCTCCCAAAAATTTCGAATAACCGAATATTTTCTAATAGCGACAATTTTCGAACATTCGAAAATCGCGTTTTATCGAGCATTCGAATTCGAATACATTCGAACATCGCAATTTTTCGTGCATTCGGATTCGAATGCATTCGAAAATCGCATTTTTTCGAGCACTCGAATTCGAATACGTTCGTAAATAGCGTTTTTCGAATATTCGAAGTCGAATGTTCGAGTATGCTTTTGGGTGGGAAGATCGTTTCATCCAAGCAAATACAGGATGTCTCAAAAGTGTACGCACTGTTTGAAAGTGATAACATTGCATACAATAAGGGTAGTGAAGGAGTTAAGGGCTCGTATGAAAGTTTAGGAAAATAAGATTGCGCCATGCCTCCGATCAAAACCTTGTCGGACTCGATTGATTGTGCATGGGTGACGCGAGTTGGTGATGTTTTGGAGAAGTAGTCGCTGAATCGCCTCTGCACTTCGACGATGTTTTCGATTCTCCAGTAGTACCTCAGGATAAACTTCTTCTCCTCGAAAGAAAGCCAAGAGCCGGGCGTGACTCGTTTCATGGGGTCATATATGTTGAAAACGTTATTAGAGCGATAACGAGAACGCCAAATTGTGCAATCAATAAACTCGCATGTTACGTGTCTCTTACGTGATTGTCAGGTTCTAAATGTTAAAATGCACAGCACAGGCTAATGTAGCTAAGTAGTAAAAAGATTGCAACAAGCATTCAGCCCATGCACTTTCAATTGAGTTTGAAATGTAAGGTTTCAGACTAGTGCATGGCGCGATCTTGACCATTTGCATGTCACAGAATTTCCGTTACCCTATGTTCCCATGTGAGTCTCAAACAGCTCCAAACGTTTCACTAGCAGCAATGTTGGAGTTGTTGGAGTGTTGGAGCAATGTTGTTTTACCTAAATTTTTTTTAGGATACTCTCCATTTTCACAAGCCGTGCAGTGCTTTTAAATTGTAAGCTTCAAAAAAACACAAATTGATCAAAACGGCTCCTTCAAGAAAAATTACAACAAGTATTCAAGCGAAACTCAATAAATCGGTGGAAAATGGAAGAATTCAGATGAGTGCATGGCGTAATCCACACCGTTCATATGTCATAAAATTTTCTATTTTTTAAGCTTTCATATTTGCCCTCAAGCTCCAGTACATCATTGTGAGCGAAGTTACCACTTTCAAATCAGTGTATTCTTTTTTTTTGAGACACTCTATATATTGATGACAAGTGTCCTGACCCACCTCTACCTAGGCTTCGGCCTTGCCGCCTCGCTAGGTGTCCGACTTTCGTTTCGCTAATACAGAGTGTTCCACAACAACGCGATGAAGGTTTTTAAATTATAACTACAAAAACAACAACATAGACAATAGGCAAGGCTATATTCGTCCAGATTCGAATTGCCCACCATTGGCGCGTACGCAGAAGTCGAAACGCTTGGAGAAGTTTTTGGCGATGGGCCGCAGCTCATCTGGAGACAGTCGTTTCCACTTCCGATGCAGAGACTCCTTCCTCTAGGCTGTGGTGGCGCTTGGCAGGGACCCTGACCTTCAAAATGGACCACGCGCTGTAGTCCGTTAGATTCTGATCCGAGGAGTGCTGTAGCCATTCCGCAGGCATGGCGAAGTCCGGAAAATTAGCCTTGTACCATGCTTGCGTGCTTTTCGCCCCTGTGTGTCTGGGGGGGCGGGTTGAGTCTTGTTGAAACGTTCACTGGGCATTGCTGAAGTGGGGACTAGAAAAGTGCCGCGGCCTCAAATATCTCCAGTACACATCTTGATTTATTTTTGCACCTTCGTCCATAAAAACCAGGGATCTTTCCGTAGGTGTAGATTCCTCCTCAAACCATGGGAGCCTGCAGATTTTGACGGTGGTCAGCGATTGCAGAGGTGGCTGGAGTCTCTCCGGATCAGATTCTGCCGTTTTGGTGGTTGCGAGCCTACTCCACGGTGAACGGCTTTTCGTCCATGAACAGTGTTTGTTCCCACCCGCTACCTGCGGCAGGAGCTGTCGGCATCAGGGTGCACATTTAACGGTTAACGATTTAACGAATTTAACGAATTAACGGCATTTTTCGTTAAAATCTGGCTTAACGACATAACGGAAATTTTTAGAAATTTAACGGAATTTTTAACGGACGTTTTTCTCAGTGAGCTTCCCACATTCGCCCTTATTCTTCACTAATTTTGCAGGATTCATCTTCCCGATTAGGACTGTTCCTGAAAAAAAAACTAATGAAATCAGCAAGAATATTTTTATGTTTCCATGGATTTGTTTGAATTTTTGGAAATAATGCCTTTTGTGGGTGCGTGCAGCGCAGTCGGAAGAGGTGCTTGCATTCGCATGTACCCGATACCATGTTCCCGGCTCGGATTTTCCGCTCGAGCAAACCAAGCCTTCCATCATTCCGGGTCGGAAATTGATAGAATTGGTATCATACTTGTCTTGGGAGGACAAAGCGCTGAATTCTTCATCGGTTGGCCACCGCAACTCATGTGTACGGCCAAACACACATTCAAATCGCCTATACGATATCCCATAGAAGTGGAATGCGTGGCGCTTCCTGAAAGAGATTAGGTAACGCTGTCCTTCATTCGTATCCTTTAGTGCATTTTGGAGCTAGAGATTTCCTCTCCGAACCCCCAGCACGTCAACGAATCCACAAATATGCTTCTCTAATCTTCTCGTAAGATAAGCCTCTCCTCACCTGGCGTTACTTATCCCAGAATACTTTTGCTCGCCACCTGAAGCATTTGAGACGGAGAGGATGCTTTCGGCCGTTGGACATATTTTGAATGGTTTTTTAAAAACGCTAATAACAAAAATTTGTAAAGTTACTTTTGCTGAACGTTAACAAAATTGATGACGTGTTACACCTTGCGGCAGCGTTGGACCTTGTCACATTACGTCGTATCACGGTCCCTACGTTGCAGTGGATTGGTCTTGCCCCCTAGGCGCTCGAAAATCGTGCGTTCGACACGTGTTAGCATTCCACTGATAAGCCTTTAATTGTATTTTTTACCAGCCGTCCGTGCGGCCTCTAGGCCGCACCGTCGGCTTCTTGGCGGCTTCGCCGTGGTAACAACTTCTAATCATCAATTGTAGCTGCCACCTATGTCAAGGTTTCATCAGGAAAAACATCTTAACTACGTCGAGTAGGGCGAGTTAGAAAAAAAGCGAAAAAATGGAGACATCCACAAAAACGCTTATTTGCCCAATATCGATTGATGGCGATCGACAGTTCAAAAACAAACTTCAGATTCGTGTTCAGCGACCTCGATTACCCCCATGGTTGAAGTTTCGTGCCGCTTGCACGACGCCCACAAGAAATCGATAATATCGATCGATATCGATTGCTGTGAAGGCTTTCGTCGATGATCACCTAAATGCCTATGCACGGTTGCCGACGTGTACGGCACGTCTACGGCTCGCCATGCACGGCTGCCGACGTGTTCGGCACGTCTACTGGACCGTCAGGCAACCCCACACCAGTTGTAACGGAAACACGCACGCACGCACTCACGCACGCACGCACGCACACACACACACACACACACTTACTCCCTTATATATATATATATATATATATATATATATATATATATATATATATATATATATATATAGGATCATTCCAAACATTAAATGAATATTTTCAAGCTGTTGCATCCATATTCCGACGCTGGCGTAGGGTCCTGGAGTGTCTCCTTTTCCCAGTCTGTGCTCCCCTTGAGGCGGAGGAGGGTACAGACTCAGCAAACTTCCGTTTTCATGCTATAAAAGGATAAAGATAAAGGACGACGTCACTATTCCTTTGTGGGATGCGCCACGCGCCATGCTTCCACTTCTACGGGATGTTGGAGGTGATCTGAATGCCAATTTGGCTAGTGGTCAGCCGATGAACAAGTCAGTGGCTTATCCTATCCAAACAAACCTGGTACCAGTTCACCAACCTCGGAAGGGTAGAGGGCTTGGTTGGCCTGATCGGGAAGTCCGAACCAAGAACCAGGTATAGGATGCACGCGACAGCCGGCACCTTCTCCGACTACGTTATACAGCCCTTTTGCCAGTAGAGAAAAAAAACTACTAAAGCGCGTAGAAGCAAGAAGTAGAGACGGGGGCGGAACTTTTACTCACTTTTGGCCGCGCCGACCACCGCGGGCGCGACGTCGCCACTTATCCGCTTGCGGTGCGCACGAGATTTATTCACAGGAGTTCCATCAGAGAGTTTCTTGCTGTCTAGTACTGCATTAATGTGTGAAAAGGAAGTGGCTACTGCGAACTTTTGCTGTTACTAGCATCAAACGCTACGTAAAATTTGACACATCACGTCGAATCGAGAATTATTCTAGACAAGCATGATGCTTTTGAAATCAATGTGAACACCTTCCAAATCATAGCAACCGCCTTTCGGTCAAACTACAGGATCTCTAAGAAGAGCAGAATAGTTGTCTGTTTAGGGAAATCTTAGTGTAATTTTCTTTGAAATTTTTTTAGTTGACATGCCCGAATGAACGCAATGATTTTCTTAGACATTTTTATATTTTGAGATTTAATCTTGTTTTATAGCGCAATAAGGCAGCAATCATTTAGTACTTTAAAAAGGGACGCGCCATGCATCTGATTAGCTCGTCGCGTTTTTCATTTGATTGAGAGTATGAGTGACGCTTACATGAAGTATCAAGGTGAAGATATGTGTGCTCGTTATTTGTTTTTGTTGTGTATTACAGGTGTGAAATTGCATGCAAGAAATTTAGCTATCAATCAACCAAACATCGTACGTCTTAGACGAAGGCATGGCATAATTACTTTCTATGAAACAAAAATCGCCGCCTTTCTGCTCTTTAGAACAAGCTTTAAACCATTATTTTTCTAAAAAAAAATTAGCAAAATTTCAAACAATGTCTTCACTTATTGAGCAGGTTAACTAAATATTAAAGAAATCATTCTGAAAATTTTTCTTGAGCAAAAATTCTTCTAACCTTTTTGTAGAGTTTCCAGTTCGACGTGAAAGGAGCTCATTTTGAATTGTAAGGGGTTTTTCTCTTTTTTCTTTTCAAAAGCGTTAGACCTGTTTTGAATAGTGCCCAATTTGGAGTATAGTTACATGTACAGACTGCAAAATGGTTCAACATTAAATAATCGGTAAGGCCGGGACGACGATTAACAATTTCGCACACGGAGCTACCAGGCTGTACGCGTTTTCGCCGCGCCATCACGAGCTTGCCGCGCAGGGCCGAACGTGAGTAAAAGTTCCCGCACCCAGTAGAGACAGCACAGACTGTTCCTCCGTTCGCTGGAGGACCGCTCCTGTACACCCCGCCCAGATCAATGAAGTCCAATAAGTGTGTAGTTTGGTCTTGGCCGCCCAGCGTTTCAATCGATTTTTGCCGTCACCACTGGCCTCAGCGGCTGCTCCTCTACTCTGGCATCAGGTTTAGTTGCAGACTTCATTTTTAATGTTAATTTTGCTTCACCTGTCTCCATATGTAGGGAATGGCTTTCTTGAGAGAACCTCCAGAAGGGTATGTGGGATAGACCATCGTTTACTGACCTTCTATCCTTGCACTAATCAAAACGTGTTGGACGTTAACACTAACACGACGCTTTTGAATGGATCTCTAGCCCTGTGCTTGGCGCAACATTATTAACAACATTATAATAAGATTTAGATATGCCTAGATTTCAAAGACTGCTCACTGTTGAGTTTTCTTAGAAAACTCGGCACTATTATATTTTCATGACTCGAATAAGCTCTAGAAAATATCGCCCAAGCTTCGGCCAGAGGGTTGCTTGGCGTGATGAGTCGTACGTCCATTTTTGGTCTTCCGGCGAAGTACGATAGGTTTCGGTAATTGCTGGTGAATAAGGATGTCGGGGTCATCACTGCCGATTTTGCACAAACTTCGTCCAAGACACTTCGATACTGCTGTTTCGATACTTGCTGTACTCCACCGTAATACAGAAAGCGGATGTCAGATTCACGGTCGGCACCCCAATAACCCACTTGGACAAAGTTTGAGGGATTTTTTTGTAGACCTCTCCTCGACTTCTGGAATGGTGAAAGTACATTGGTGGGACAACCTACAGATCTCTAACGATGTAAAGCTCTGTCTAGGTGTGGGGATCGATGCCATGCTTGTAAGATAACTATATAAAATGTCTTGTCCTACGGGTAATTAATGACGGTCCTTTATATACAGTAGGATTATTGCTTTCTGTTCCTTAAATTTTGTTAAGTAGTAGTAGTAATTAAGTAATTTCCGTTAAAAAATTCCGTTAAAAATATTTAACGCACAGAAATTTCTGTGCAGCCCTGGTCGGCATCAACGCGCATCAGCCGTTCGCACTTATTCTTATCCATTAAGAGCTGGACTTTATGGAGCTTGTAAGGCTTTATGTTTATGTGTATGTAGGCTTTATGTGTTTGTTTCTGGCTATTCGATGCAATGATGTGAGACTGACACCACCCATATTACGGGCGATTTTTCTCAGGAGACCCGTGGATTTCTCGCTCTTGGATTCTTCGCTTCTGGATGACTTTCCGGGTCTGCGGTCATATTGACTTCTTCCTTGTCCTGGATTATTACCTTCATGGCCAAGCTCCTTGCATCGACGAGTTTCTGAGGAAACAGTTGGCAGAGCAGGTTAATGATGTCGCATTGGTGGTTTCCTTAAGGATAAAGCTTCAAAATCGCAGCGCTATGCTTTGACATCCTGAGAAGAACCGTAAGTGGGACAAAATAGAACTTAAAATTATATCGTGGACAGAAGGATATGCCCAAAAAACGGAGTTATTGTCGCAGATCAATATATTCGCTTAGGAGACGTCAAACTTTCATCGCGTTATTTTGGAACACCCTGCATGGGCAAGATCACCCACGCTGGGATAAATTGTATCGTCATAAATTGTATCGTCCAACCCATGAAGGTTTTTTAAAACATAGTTTGGGTAACGTTATGACATTCCAGCAAACAGTCGTTCGAACCCGTTGTTGACGCTGTAAAATTCAATTTTTAGGCAAATAGACTTCTCAATGCGTAACTGATATTCCTCCCGTATCGACCAAACTCCATACCGCTCAAGTGACAGTTCCGGAATCTTGGGGCGCTGTTTTCAGCATAGAGAATGAAAGAATTCTGGATTTCTGAGGATAGACAGTAAAACGTGATGGTTCAACTGGGTCACATCATCAGATCTTTCCCATAAATGGCAGCTTCCTTATTTCCCCTAGGTTTGCTTTTGTTTTCCTTCATACTGTATATAATCACGCCACGGTGAGCAATCTTGATCGAAACATTGTAGGAATAACACATCACGCCCCTCTCCACCCCTCTAACGCTCATTTAAAATTAATGGCCGTTAGGATCTGCCACTAATGCACACCCCTTACCGCTTATAATACCAGATGTATTATCAGGTTGGTTTCCACATACTGAGTCATGAAAGAAAACCACCCGCAGCGATAAAAGAAAATCACTCCTGGTTACGTGCCGCCGATGTTGATAGCGTATCTCTGGATTCAGGTGACTTCTCGCAGAATGAGTTCAGAAGATCCCTTCCACCCCTTCCCTGTATTTTCTTGAGAGACCAGCGGCGGTTTCATAATGTGACGCATGTGTAATATTTCGATAAACTTCAACGGGATGGAAGGGAAAGGTAAGCATAATGGAGAGGAGCAATAGATTAGGTTTCCTCCAACTAGGATTGCACCGAAAACTTTATTGCAAGAAGTATGACTTAGGAACAATTATGAAAAAAGGAGAGCCAAAGGTGCGTATTGTTCACTCGTTTAGGAATTCTCTCTGTGCATTGCTCAAGCGCGCTCCACCGCCAACACCTGATCGAATTCATTGCAGGGGGGGGGGGAGTGTTTTTCAACGCGATTTCCATGTGGGTATTCGATCGATGCCTTGCCTGCCCGCACGCCCGTGAAGGCACTGCCGTCAAGCGGGTTGAGCGGCAGTGGAAAGTGGCTATGTTTCATGCGAGGAAAGTTGGGGTTCGGTTCTTCTTTGCGTTGCGGGATTTTTGCATTTCGACTGAGTGCTTGAGATTTGAGAGGCCTTTGACGTCTACATAATTCGCTGGCGTTTTCTGCGCATTTTCCAGCTGTATGCGCTCTTCGAGCGCAGAACCCAGCTGCGGACTTCCCCTGATCGACGAAGGCGGTTTCCACACGAGCAGCTCGGAAGGCACACACTGGAGTCCCTTCCCTAGCCTGGTCCTGCTCTCGAAGAATATACGGTTCCTGGGTGTCCGATAGGGCGCCCTTTTCTGATTGGAGCGTAAATTATTTGCTCGAGATGCTTGAAGCAGGAAGGACAAGTTATTTTGTTGGATCGCAGACTTCGTAGCAATCGAACGTTCAAATGCGAATGTTTCGAGCATTCGAGTTTGAGCAATCGAACACGAGTGTTTCGAGCATTCGAATTCGAATACATTCGAAAATCGCGATTTTTCGAGCATTCGAATGCAAGTATTCGAATTCGAATAGAATCATTCGAATTCGAATGCTCGAATATTCATTCGGGCACACTATAGTTGGCACTTGGACCCGTTTCCCATTCGGCTGCGCAACCGACTGGTTGTAAAAACGGCGCTACCATCAACCCCTCGCTATGTCCACCCAAGGGGTCATGGGGTTCTTTTGCGATCTGGGAAAGAAGGTGCAGGTAGCGTTCAGTTGGCCTCAACACTACATTCGTTGGTCTGTGGTAACCAGCCGACCGGAGCCTCGGGACTCTGGGTTGCACTGTGCCTCGGTAGGCGTGTAGGGACCTGCAACCTGCAGATGTGGGTAAGGTTGGACACCATGTCGCTTTGGATAGGGGGAAGTGCCCACGGCAGGACCCGGGCGGGGTTGCAGTTGAAAGTGCCATGCAGGTCTGGTTCATGGCCGCACCAAGGGAAAGTATTTTCGATGCGTCTACTTGATCACCCGGTTAGGTAGTAGGATGTGGTGTTATTTGGTCTGGTACAGGGCTGCCGCTAAACCTGTGTCCCACCGCTCAGGTGGTTTGCTTGTCTTCTCTCGCCACCTCCCACTCCTTACTTTGCGTTTATTGTTCTCTCATGTTCAATACAGCAGTGCCTCATGCCTTCGGGTTTGGTTGGAAGTCGTTTGGTCCTACGAAGAAGGAGGTGAGGGGCTATGGGCGTATTCCCCAATCCAGGTGCAGTCCACATTCCCCTCCACCTTTCCATCCGGTTTCACGTTAATCCCCTTCCATGCATCAAAAGTGACTCACCGAGTTTACTGGGTTTTCACACGTTTACTCCACATCCTCCTACACACTCCAAACTCGCAGCTTTATCCTCGCAGTTTAGTTCCCTTAGTCCTCTCTCTTTCTTTCTCTATAGTTTTCCCATGCGGCCGTCGCTATCTCATCTCCTCCTCTCTCTGGGGATCTCATATTCTCTCTTTTCTTCTTGTACTGCATCCCTATTCCTCTTTCTCTATTCTCATTCTTCATCTCCATTCTTCATCCTCATATCTCTCATTCTACTCCTTTTCCTTCCGTCATTCACCATCATTTACCATATGGGATCGCGCCGCGTCGGGAGCCAGCCACTGGGGCGGTCCCGAAGTTTCGCGTTAGTACGTATTTCAGTAGCGCCTCGCAGTCATTTGCTCTTCTGTATTCAACACCATGTCCACGGTCGCCGCGGTATGGACACAAATCGCAAAGGCCGCCAATGCCTTGAAGACCAGCATGGACAACATCGATCGCTCATTCCTTGAGCCACCACCGGATGAAGGATCTCCAGGTGTGAATCTTATGGCAGTGTACAAAGTGCTTGTTTGCACTGCCATAAGTAACGTGCATAACTTGCATGCTTCAGCGGTGGACGAACTCACAGACACGCTGAGGGAGGAAGGAAATAAGCTCGATCGATACGAACTATTGAGTGCGGTTTGTAGCTTGCGCTCTTACGAATTGGTGTGGTCAATGTCATAGCTGTGCTAATATTTTCAGGCCTAACGCTAACGTCAAAACTCCGAACATTTCGCGAATTGGATATTGTGGCCAGCGAGCAATGGATGTTGACAGCGGAGGACTTCATGATCCTTCTCTCGAGATCCATTCATGAATTGTTGAGTAGTTGTCGCCGAACACAATCGTCGGTGCGCTTGTGTATTACTAATTGTGTAGTGTCTCCACACAAAACCTGTATATAACACTTGCAGTACTAAAAATATGTAGTGTATTATATATTTTAGTGATAACCTTCTTCTTCTTCAGCGTTTGTCCCGCCTCGAAGCTGGGTCCGCTATTCTGGTGTTATGACGTCACCTTTCCCGATCGCTAGATCAGGGTGGACACCACCAATCTTCAAGTCCAGATGTGCTGTATCAGACCAGCGCCGCTTCGTACGGCCTCTTGGCCGCTTTTCTATTACCTTGAAGTAATGCCTATCTTTTGGACGCTGTCTTCTTCTCCACGCAGAACGTGGCTGCACCATCGTAAGCGAGCTTCTCGCAGTTATCGGCGCGACACCGAACTTCTGCCGAATGACATTGTTTCGGATGCGGTCCATGCGCGTTACTCCAGCCGCCCAGCGCAGCATTTCGTCTCAATGACGCTGAGGCGCGTTTCAACTTCTTCGCAGGCCAGCACTAAGCGTAGTAAACTGCTACCGGTCGGACGACTGCTCTCTAGATATTCGATTTCAAGCGCTACAGCATCTTTATATCGCAGAGCACGCCGGTCAACGAGCGCTACTTGGACCAATCTGCACTCACGCGTGAATTCACTTCAACCATCAGTTTGCCGTCAGACGCTGTGGCTGATCCCAGGTAATTAAAGAATGAAGTGAGGAGCTCAATGCCATCAACCTTGGTGGAGGTGGACTCGGTAACGTCCGTAGTTGGGTACTCGGCCTTTTTGACGTTCAATCTGAGTCAAAACGCTCCAAGCGATCATACCAAGCTTGCACCTCTCGCTCGATTTCAATTTTATCTTCACTAGCGAGCATTACGTCATCAGCATAATGCATCGTCCAAGGAACAGCCTTCTGAAGATCTCGTGTGACGGCATCCATGACGACAGCAAAGAGGAGGGGGAAGTGAAGAATCCTGGTGTACCCCGACAGAGATGGGAAACTCCATCGAGGTTCCCAGCACAGAAATGTGCTGTTCCGTGTCTGGAGCAGAAATACAATCGAAAGAAATACCGATGTCAACGAACGACACCGAACCCCCCCCCCCATATCACAACACAACTTCAGGCAAGAAATGGCACAAAACGGGCTTGGAGCGAGTCACGCTATAAGGCGGCCCAACACTACGATCTGAGTTGCACGAAATCTAAAATTCTACGTTATGATAGCATGCCTACACTCTGCTGAAGTGAACAAGATCACTTCTGATTTCGTTTCGATCCATATGCCTTGCTATCGAGGCGTGTATACACTGAATACATGGTGAACTACATGTATTCCGCTTTGCGCAATGTAAACTATATCAAACTGTCCATACAAAAATCCTTGAAAAAAAACAAAAAAAATCCTCCTATCCATTCAAAAATCGTCCTACCCATGCAAAAGCCTTGCTGTGGAGCGCCATTCCGGGCACTTGGCAATGTTCACGTCCGGCGCATAAAACTAAACAAAAGCGCTCCAATACGAAAGCGACGAATTTCTTAAACTTGGCAACGTTCCATGTTCGGCGCCAAAACTCCAACGCGAAAACTGTCAATGACGGCCGCCGACTGTGACGGGTCGGCGACCGCCTTCCGCAATGCAACTCCCGCCCGCGGGACTATATCATATGCCTTAGGGGCCTGTTATACTCCCGCGGGAGCTTCCGCGGATGGGCGTAAATCGCGTCGGGACCCCGCGCCGGGCCACTCGTCGCGGCCCGCCACGCCCGCCTCCGCCGTCCACCATTGGTCCGCGGACGTTCCGCGGATGCTCCCGCGGGAGTATAACAGAGGCCTAAGACCTGCCGGTCATACGAATATTTCTGTCCGTGAGCGATATCAGTTTTATTTGATTAAATATTGATAAATGCTTTAGTTAATAGAAAGGGCATATTTTGCCTTTACTTTTTTAACTTTTATTTGTCAATATTACAAGCAAGGATCGCAATCATGACTAGGTTAAATATCTTAGTGCCACCTTAAAACAATGTCTAAATTATTATAAGCTCCGTATTTGAAGCCTTATTCCAACTGTGCTGCTTAGGCTGTATAAGATCCAAGTGGTGCGCCTCATCATGAGCCTGTATCTCAGCTCCAATTCTTATTGTTGTTTCAACATGATCGCCTCAGCAGAAGTTATGCTTTGGTTTCTATGAAAAGGAAATCAGCTGTAGCATTTCGTTACAGCTTGTTGTCAACAGAGCGATACTCCAGGTAGCACTATGTAGTTGTGTCAGTCTATGCAAAGTTTTTCTAATCATTATCAGAAAGGGAGAATTTCTTTCTACCCAAACTGAGTATAAGCACACGTACTCTGTCAGTTTTGTTTTCACGCTCATATTTTGATAAATAGATAAGCATTCTTATTTCCACGAGTGTCTTTGAAATAATTTGCAGCTATATCAAATTCATCAATCTGAAACTATCATCTTCTTAGCACGCTTATTTTTGAATGCTTGGTGTGCGCTTTTTGTTGGCGAGGATAGAGGTGTAGAGGAATAATTGCCGTCTCTTAAGGTTATATCAATTGCATGGTAAAAAAGTCGCTTCTCGTCTGGTTTAGACAACCTAAGAGCTCCTTGAAACGCTTGAAGAGCGCGAGAGCAATGTTGTTACACTTAGGTGTTATTATGAATTCCGCAGTGAAAAACGAGTGGAGCTCGATTACTAGTATATTCCTACATTTTACGCTTTGTGCGAGCTATGAGAACTTAGATGCTGTTACGAGATTTTCAGCGGCCAAGCACCCGCTCTACGCTTGGTTGGTGGTTTCGCCCTTAAACCTTGATTACAGTACAGTCGGTAAACATCCGCCAAAACGCGGCCGGCGGCGGATCCGCTTCGCCATTACTCCCTTCAAAGTCGGTTATTTCCAATAAAATGCACATTGTTGGATTCAGAACAGCATGATCTATCCAATGGCACAGAAATCTTTGCAGTATTTTAGAGTTTTTAAGTCAGAGATGACCTAAATTAGCGTGCCCGAAATTACCTTGACCTGTCCCACATCTGCTCCTTAGTCTCGCCTAATTATGCTCTGTCGTTGGAATGGACCCGCCCAGTAAAATTTAAAAGTTTTAAAAGATGTCGAAAATGTATTCCGTGCTAATTTTAGGTTTTTCCTCATCACGTAGATTTATTTGATATCAAATTTGCCTAGATTGACTCCATTTACATCACTCTGTGCATTCTCAACTGCCGATTTTTTCCATTCTTGCTAATTATTTACGACGGTACCACTTTTGTTCGAGGGCTGATTCTTGCTCATGTTCTCAACTATGAGGTATGGATTACAAATGTAGGATTTAGGTTTTCTTTAATCAAATGTAGGATAGTAATCAGCCACCAAAGTGGTAGTACATCAGGGTTTCAAGGAGACACGTCCTGCAAAGGCTATTTCATGCGTGTAGATCTATGTCTCCACGCGGCGGATCAGTATGGAAGCTGGATATGTAATCAGACACCATGTATAGATGAAACGATGGAGCTGGCAGCTCACGTCTCGCAGTTTCGCTCCCTCAATAGGGCAGCTTTCTTCTAGTTCGACCATGAGATTAAACACCAACGTCTGTCCACACCTAGAAGAAGAGTTCCTACTACTTAGCAAAGCTCATATTTGCAATATCTTTCGAAGAAAAAATTTCACTGACCTCAGTATATTTTATTACTTGGGACAAGAACGATAGTGGAGTCCAGACTGTTCCTGTAATTTCAGTGACCTAACCTGTCTCGCCAAGCATGTCTTTTGGACATACAATCGCTGCTTCTCTCTTTTCACTATTTACACTAACCATTTGTACTCTATTATAAATTATCGAGTGTTAACTACTAATGATGACTTGAGTGTTTTCCTTACAAATTTCTTTTTGAACCGCTTTTCGAATCCATGACCGAGTCGAAACCTAAAGATTGAGTTGTTACTAAAATAATTTTCTTACATCTGTAGGAAGAAACACCAGGGAAAGAAATTGCACCCCACAAAAATTCAAGCATTATGCATCATATAATAAAATGACGAGCTTCTAGGATAGTATTATTGATATGATTAGGGGGTTCGACTTTTGGTCGATTTTCGGCCTAAAATCTAGCCCATAATTATATTAAAAATTCCACTTTCCGCTTTTTCAGGTCATAGATCCACTTTTTATCAAATTTTTACGCACTAGTTTTTAATACGTCACCGTTATTATTTATGACAGTTCAAGTGCAGAAAATCGCGATCTCTAACTTCTGCGGTCCTATTTGAAGGAGTCACGGTAATAGTTTTCTCATGTGTGAAGACTTCAAAGCCTTGACACTAAAAAATCAAGTTGTTATGCAGCGGCCTTCTATGCCAGTAGGGTTCGATTTTTGGGGAAGTTTTTGAAAAATAGTGAAAAATCGAGACTCCAGATCATATTGAAGATAGTTTCAGAAATCCATGATTTATTTCGGTGTATGTAGAGCAAAAATTGAGTTTGCTCAAGGCAAAATTTCAGCTATATACGTTGCCTGCTTTAGGTAGAAAATATTTATGTTTTTCATGAACAACGAGACTTTTCTTGAACACCCCTAAGTCGGAGCTTGCGGCGGAGAAGCTTGATTTTGTACTGTGATAAGAGCAGTTCAAAAAACATTTGTAATGAAGGCACTTGAGTCACCACTATTAATTAACTCTCGACATTTTATAGAGTACATTTTGGATGAGGATGTCACCCCATTAGGTAGAAAAATGTTTCGTGTCCATAAATCCTGGTAGAATCTGCGAAAATTGAAGCGGACCAGGCTGATTTATAGACTGCCAAAATTAAAAGAATTGAATTTATTTAAGATAGGAGAAATACAAAAAAAAACGATAAACTTCGCCGAAACGAAGAGTGCGACGCAACCCCCCCCCCCTCCTCACCAAAAAAAACGATTTCACAATACGATTCCCTTGATTCTCGAACCTCAGGCCTGACCCTTTGTTGCGTTAGTGTGAATTGTGAGAAAAGAGACTGTATGTCCAAAGGACATGCTTGCTGGGGCTGGTCAGGTCAATGCAATTACAGCAACAGTCTGGGCTCCAGCATCGAACCTTTCTCCAGTAATAAATGAGATTGAAGTCGAGTGGTTTTTTTCAAAAGATATTGCAAACATGGGCTTTGCTAAATGATAGGAACTATTCTGCGAGGTCTGGACAGATGTAGGTGTTGAGTCTCATGGCCGAACTGGAAGAAAAACCCATTTTTGATGCAGTGAAGCTTCCAGACGAGAGCTGCCAGCTCCATCATTTTCCTGGTGCAGCATCTCTGCATGATGTCTGACCACACATCCAGCTTCCATACCGATCCGGCCTGTGAGGATACAGATCTACGCTCGTGAAGTAGTCTTTGCAAGACGTGTTTCCTTGAAACCTCGATGCACTGCCAATTTGGTATCTGATTACTATCTTACTTTGATCAAAGTAAACCCAAACCCTGTAGTTGTAACCCACACCTCATAGTTGAGAACATGGGCAAAAATCAGCCCTCGAACAAAAGCGGTACGGGCGTAAATAATAAGCGAAAATGGAAAAGTTGAGGCAGTGGAGAATGCACAGAGTGACGTAAATGAAGTCAATCTACGCAAATTTAATACCAAATATATCGCCACGATGAGGTAAAACTTAAAATTAGCATGGAGTACATTTCCGACAGCGTTCAAAAATTTTAAAATTTTACTGGGCAGGTCCTTTCCTGCCAGGGGCATAATTAGGGGAGACTCAGGAGCGAATGTGCGTCAGGTCAAGACAATTACAGGCTCGACCAATCTAGGTCATCTCGCACTCAAAAATTGCAAAATCTTGTCAAGATCTTCACTGTATTGGGTAGACCATGTTGTACTAATTCCAACAATGTACATTTCATTGGATGTAATCGACTTTGAAGGGAGTTATGGCAAAGCGGCGGAAACGGCGGATTAATCCACCGCCGGCCGCGTTTTAGCGGATGTTTACCGACGGTACTGATCATTACACCATGGCCGCAGCTGTTTTCTTACCCTTAAACTTCACATTTACTACGGTGTGAAAGGTATCTAAAACGCAATATTGAACAGGATAGTAGGACATGCTAGAGGGTGGGTCTTCAATAAGGCTCCCATGTAGCCACCCAACCAGGGATGGCGGAAAGTTTGAAAAATGTTGCAGAAAACAGAAAATTCCAAAGTAGTTGAACTTAAACTACACTAAAAGATTAAAGAACGGCGTTACTCAATCTCTTTCGAATGGCGCCACGCATGCGCCTCGCGGAGTTGCGGTAGCCAGCCGATGGAGAATTCAGTGTTTTATCCTTCCCAGACGAGTCTGCTGCCAATTCACTGATCCCGGAAAGATGAAGTAGTTGGCCTGGGTGAGAAATCCGAACCAGGAACCTGGTATCGGCTGCACACTACAACCGGCACCTCCTCCGACTGCACTACGTGCGCCTAAGCTGCACTACACAATTAAAAACGTACTTGAATCAACTGAACAGGAAGGTTAACACTATAAAAGTCTAGATATAATACAAAACCACACTAAAGAACAAATGAAAAGCTCGTCATCTACATGGATTATCTTCTATGGAAAATTACCTCTATCTATTATTCAGTTTCATTTTAGTTCTAATTTAAATTTTGTCTTAACATTTTAGAGTCACGACCTTTAATAGTACTTGAGCAAGGCGCGTTTTATACTTGCGCTGCAGCGCGGCGTGGCGTGATGGTTGACATAGCTATATAATTTTCGCCGTCCGGCGGCGCCGCATCCCATTTATACTCCGCCGCCTCAGAACACCACATTGATGGAATATTGGGTTATTCGGCGATCGCAGCGGACTCGGTGTGGAGTCAAAATTTTAACTATTGAGGTGAATCATTTTGTTGTGTCTTTTGTTTTGGCTCCGCAACGGTTCACCTCTAGGTCAGGAGTGGAGGGGTTTTCATGTTGTATATTACCCATGACGAGGTCCAAATTGACGTGAAGCTGGTGCAATAACTCCTTAAGTATTTATTTATTTATTTGTCAGTCATGAACATAGTCATGCATTACATAAGTAATGACAGAAAAACAAATACTAGACATAATACTAGGTCACACAAACTACAACAAATATAAAATTAAACACAGTACGTTTAACATAACTTTTTACGTACCATTAAGGACTTGAATGAACTCACAGACATGTTTGTGATATTTCATCCTCACTTAATAATAAGTTCAAGTCCGTAAGATTTCAGTAAGTGAGGAAGTTTGATCTCGCCTGCGTTTTTGGAACAGGAAGGTAAAGCCTTAGGTTCTCTCTCCTCTTCGTAGTCAGAGGTGCACCTAAAAGGGCAAGGAGGCAAACTTGCGATTCGTTCTGTGTTGATCCTTCTGTGCAAGTGCAGATTGAATTGGAATCGCCTCCACCTGATCTCGTCAGCGAACGAACCCTCTCACAGCTTAACAACTCAGTGGGAAACTGTTGAATTCTCACAGGAGAAAACGTTTCCCATTTCACTGTTTTCTTTCGAACATAAGATCTGTGATTAGAAATAGTAACTCTCTTGTTTTCAATATCTGCCACAGCAACTTTGACATCGTCGTCCTAACTGAAACTTGGCTCGGTTCCATGAATGACTAAATCCTCTCCAAGGTGTAGCCAGCAACCAATACGTGGGCATAAGGTGTGATGGAAATCGCAACAAAGGTGGTGGAGTAATCATACTTTTAAAGAAGTGCTACTCCTATGACATCATTTTCCGTGAATCGGTTAGTGACTCTTATGAGACCCTTATTTGTGATGTTCAACTAAGCTCTTTTTCAGCGCGTTTAATTGTCGTATATAGGACACCAAATTGTAGTTCAAATAGACCATCAATCGTTCCAAAGTTATAAGTGACTTATGCGTATGCAGTAATCCATGACTCCTCTTAGGAAACTTCAATCTTCCTAATCTTTTATCAGAACGCGCAGAAAACACCAACGCTTCATTTCACTATATTCTGAGTGCCCATGAATTCCACCAATTTGTAAAGAAACCAACGAAAGGTAATTCTTTACTTGATCTCGTGTTCTGTAATTCTCAAAATTTAATTTGTAATGTGAAAGTGGGTCCACCGTTAGGCAATAGTGATCACGCCTCAATAACCTTTGAAGTAGAGTACTACTCGAATAATAGACCTAATTCTAACGGGACTAAATGGATAAAGGATTTCAAAAATGGCGACTATGGTCAAATAAAAGATCACCCAGTTAACATTGACTGGGTTGGAACACTGTGCGCGTTAAAATCTGTCGATGAAATCTATGAAACTCTGATTATCACTCTTTATCACTTCATTGATCTCTACATCCCCACCAGAAAAACAGGTTCTGACCTAATGGTATACCCAGACTACCTCACAAGAATGAAAACACGACAGATCAATTAATGGAACAGAGCATCTTCATCCGGCAACACCGAAGATTGGGCTAATTATCACACCTTCAACAAAAGCCCTTAACCGTTCTAACCTTTTCCTAGAAAAGAAAAGTATTTTCTCCAGAGATAAATCCGCTTTCTATAGATACATCAGAGCCCGCTCTGAAAATAATAGTTACATTCCAAGCCTAAGAAATGAGAATGATTTATGCATTTCGTCAACAATTGATAAAGCAAATCTTCTTGCAAAAGAATTTTACAAGGTTTTCAATAACTCTTCAGACTCTGTCGCTGACCCATCACTTTCTGAGGAAAACAGAACACCCTACCTAGTTTCCCACAAATGAGAGCTACTCTTTGGTTTATGTTGGAATGAATGATCTCTGTGATAAGGTGTTCTCGCCAGGGGTATAAAAGGCCTCTGGTGAGGTTGGTTGTATCCATTCTTCGTCTGCGATAAACCAGTGCGTCTGCCAGTTGTAACACTGGCGATCAAGATCGGCTCCATGGAAGCCCTACCAGCAATCCTACAAGCCGTACAACAGCAACTCGACGTCCAGGAAGCAGCACTACAACAGCTCATGGAGAAGCTGTGCGCGGTGAGTACAAACTCGTCCTCTGCCGGAGCTGCTGTCGTGCTCAGAGACAAGCACGCCATTTTCGATTCTCTGTACAGGCGGATTGAAACCTTCAATTACGACCCCGACCGAGGACGAACTTTTGACTCATGGTTGCGCCGGTACCAGGATCTATTCGATAACGGATGCATCGAACTGGATGAAAAAGACAAGACGAGACTTCTCGTTTCTCGCCTTGACGAGGATTGTCACCGTATGATGACGAGTGCGATTTCCCCTAAACAACCTTCAGACTTACCATGGGAGGAAGTTGTACAGGTACTAAATCGCTTATTCGGAACAGCAAAGACACTCTTCAGGCGCACTTCGAATGCTTAAAGGTCAGGTACAAAGGTCAAGACTTCAATAACTACGAGGCGATGGTCAAAGCCAAATGTACGGATGCCCATTTCGACTCGATCGACTTTGATGGTCTCCAATGTTTATTCTACGTAGCCGGATTCCAAGGGTCCGAATTTGCCGACTACCGTACCCGGTTGCTAAGGAAGCTTGACCAAGCAGAGAATATCACTCTGAAGGACCTCACGGCTGAATGTCAACTCATCAAATCGTACAAGGATGATGCCCGACTTCTCGAAGGCACACCTGCTGTCAACCTTGTTCGTCGCCAGAAGATCCAACTTGGGAAAAAGAGGAAACCTCAGCGACGACAACGAGATGAGTCTTCACCCAAAGCGATTCCCCGTCGACCAGGCAAAAGCACATTTAAGCCAAGGGCACCTAGTTCGACAGACCGCTATAGTCGAAATCGACATATCCATCAAATTATTGCCGCTCTCCAAAAAGACGACCACCCACAAGTGGAAGTAACAATCAATGGTTGACCGCTCCAGCTGCTGCTTGATATGGGTGCTGAGGTAACTCTTATCTCCGAGTTCAACTGGAACATACTCGGAAAACCCACTTTACAACAAACACACCTCACTGCCTACGCAGCTAATGGTACCCCCTCAAAATCCATGGAAGCTTCGACACTGAGCTCACTATAAGCTGTTCATCAGGAACACAATGCGTAGGACAGGGAACATGCTTCGTAACTAAGGAAAACTGCAACGTTTTCGGAATGACATGGATCAACAACTACCGGACCTCTATCACGCCGTCCGAAAGTATCAGATCTGTAGTTCTATCGTGGTTGACCACATCGCTG